>JBBPBX010002385.1:5908-23408 GCA_038048925.1 Garcialebias charrua | reverse complement strand
TTTAGTCTCCAAGTAAAACTACACCTGCACTTTAGTTTTTGTGGTGGTTTTTTTAATCTATATTTTGTGCATACTTTTTCAATCTAAATAACAGATCATTTTTAAAGTTTTTTTTTTTTCAGAGATTACCTGGCTAACATCAGTCTGTCAGGAGATGTGGCAGAGTGAAGAAATATGTTTATAAAAAATGTTACATACAGCTCCTTTAAATGAGCTGTAACTTCTACAAGTTGATCAGCTGACCTTCATGTTTCAGCTTCATCTGTTGTCATATGCTTCCTCTGATTCATTTTTTTAACTGAACTGTCTCTGATGGAGTGATGTGGAGCCGCGTGTGTTTGTAACACAGTTTACAGCGGGGACACGCAACGAGACACGCAGCACCGAGCTGCTCGGAGCTGCTCGGTGCAGCTCGGAGCGGAGCGGGGCGGGGGAGGGGGGGACAGCTGTCTGTGCCGGCTGCAGAGCAGGGGGGAGAGAAGTTGAGACGCGTGCGTTGTTTTTAACATTTTAGCAGTAACTAATTAGCGTTTTACATCAGACGGGTGGAGGGGAGGTGCGCAGTGTTTTAAAGTGCTCGGATGTTAAGGGGCGAGGCGCCCTGACGTATTATGTCATGAAATTAGCATATCATGATATAAGTTTTTTGCCCGGGCAAGCTTTTTATACCGGTATTACCGGTAACGATATGATATGGCCCAGCCCTATGTTCGACCAACAATTTTTTTGGACTCCCTGGACACGGAGTTTGCGAACACGTCCCCCTCTGAAGCTGAAACAGCTAGTAGCCACACTACATCCTGCCTTACAGGAGGTTTGGAGCCGGTGTTGCCTTTGATGGTTGCCCCTTGAGCACCCAAGGTTCATCCACCACTCTGCTACACGAACTCCCGGAGATAATCGGGAGGTCGGCGAGAGCTTGCGACCTGGAAGTGCCCGAACCGGTAGCCCAGACCATGTTGACCCTTTTGGCGGGAAGGTTTGCCGCAGAGCACAGCAGACACTGGGACCCCATCTGGCTCTGTTTTCCGGCTGAGTCCACCCTTCTCCTGGGTTCAGCAAACAACCCCTTACAGCTAAAGGCTCCGGTCGCCTCCTACACGGCCATCACCAAAATCAAAGGACTCACGAACCAGGATTTTTCCACCGTCCCTCCCCTAGAACCCAGTTTGTCGGCTGTCTTCGGGATAAGAGCGGCGAAATATGTCAGCCAATGTATCACCCCGCCATCCGGTCACCGCGAAGCTGACGGACAGAATCCATCAGTGCTCGTCGCAGGTGGGGGCAGCAACCAACAACATTGCTATGCTAGCCCTGAGAAGGTGAAGGAACTGAACCCGTTCTCCACAGAGCTGGACCAGATCGGCACGACGGCAGACACAATCACCAACCTGTGTGCGGCGCTTGCAGTGTGCTCCGCCTGCATCTCGTCCTGGGTAACGTTGCTACAGAGACAGATGTGACTGAAACTGTCTCTGTCCATCCCAGAGGACATTTAAAAAGAACTCCTGGAAGGTCCTGTGTCCCCAGATGGCCTCCTGGGTCCTCATTTTCAGTCAGTCTTGAACCAGTTGCAGTCCTCATTTGACGCCTTGGCACAAGTGCGGAAAAACCCAACCGTCCCCTGAGCAGACTCCCGCCCTGCTTCTTGGACACCTGGCTGTTCGCGAGATTAAAGCAGGTTCCACCGCCAGCAGCAGACACGCTCCACGGCAACGGCAACCTTTTCTGCCCCCCTCCCAGAGGACAAACGCCATAGATGCATCAGAGATCTGGGATTTTCCGAGGCAGAGGCCGACAACAGACTGGTTCGTGGCCGAACCAGATGCAGGACACGCGGAAGAGGCAGTGTTATGGTGTAGTCACACCGAACAGCGTTTCGGCAGCAGGAGCGTCCAGTTTACATGTAAAGTCAATGGGGGACGCGCTTCCAGCCACGTCGGGCGTCGGGCGTCACGTCGCATGCGTGTTGAGCGTGCTGGGAAGCATTTTTCCGTGCACGTGAACCGGCTTCAGCCTCCAAACCGCGCATTCAACATGCTGAAGATTTTGCGGTTCAAACTTTCAAACGCCGCTCAACTCTCCCTGATTGGTTGGTGTGTCAACCAATCAAGAGAGGGGGAGAAGAGAGGAGGAGAAGAGAGGAGGAGAAGAGAGGGGGAGAGTGTGACGCGGAAACGAGGGGGCGCGCGCACTATGTGACGTATTGTTTGTGGGACACAGAAAAGACCCGCGAGGTCGTGTACTATGGAAGAGAAACTCATTGTAGCTGTGTGTTCGCGACAATTCCTTCACGACCAGTCAAGTCTGCTCTACAGGGATGGAAATAAAAGCTCCTCGCCTCGCGGAGTGCGCAGGACTCCGTGCGCAAGACTCTGTATACCGGTAAGCTCCTCCCACACACCCAGCAGCTGTTTCGCGTTCTGGCTTTCTGGTCCAAGTAGGTCCCGACACCAAGTGCATCCACTTGCTTGCGTGACAAGCTTTTTGGAGGTTGAAAAGCTGTTCGATGTAACCACACCATTAGGGGTGGGTTTGATGAAATGAGCAGTGGTTTTAAAGTGAAAAATAAAAAAAACTCTCAAAAAGAGTTTCATTCAGACAGGCTGAATTCATCTGTTCCGTTTTTTGTAAACACATCCTCCACAACTAATGAAAAGGTTAGCCTGAGGCAACCTTTCAAAGATAAACAAAAATAAAAACAGTTTTGGTGAAATGACACACAAACAGTTGGGGTGGCTACGCTCAGAGACTCCTCCATCCACCCACCAACCCCACCTCCTTGCCTGTCAGAGGAGGCGAGAGCCGACAGCTGTCAGAAAACACAGAAAAGATGTTTAACAAAAAGATAATGCTCCAACAACACAGGGACCGTTCTGTCCCCAAACACTCCGGTAAAAAACATGAAGCTGCAGTTAAAGCGAGAGCTTTACGCAATTATCTTTTTCTCTCTTCTGACCAGCCGACAGAAGTGAGTGCTGAAGGTGAACCTCCACTGAAGCGGCACTTGTTTTGTTCCCCCGCCAACGCCGGTTCTTCGCCCTAACCGGGCACCACCAGGGAACATCGTAAGTACCCTTAACGTAAAAGCCAATAAAGAACCCTTTTCCTGCCATCCTCCCATGGGTAAGTGTGGGCAAATCCCCCCCACAGACTGCGGTAGAGGCCAATTTATTCTCCCTCACAAGACAAAACAACCATGTGCTTCCAGTTTAAGAGTGCAGCGCGGCATGGCAGGAAACATGCAGCTTGAACAAATGGTTGCATTGCTTAATCCACAAGGGTTACACTCTGTAGTTTATGAGAACACCACCAAAATTCAACCGTGTTCAACCGAGACCTAGTTAACATCTATGGAACAGGGTTTAATCCTCCAAGCAGAGCTGATGGAGCTTCTTGAAAAAGATGTGATTTCCAGAGTTCCCCTGGGAGAGGAGGAAACCGGTTTTTACTCCCGTTACTTCCTGGTTCCGAAGAAATCTAGGACTCGGAACAATTTTGGATCTGTCTGTTTTTACTCTCGTTACTTCCTGGTTCCGAAGAAATTGGGGACACAGAACAATTTTGGATCAGTCTGCCTTCAACAAATTCATCATGGAATTACCTTTTCACATGCCGAGTGTGAAACGTGTTCTCGAATACGCGACGCAAGCGGATTGGTTTGTGTCCATAGACCTTAAGGATGCATATTTTCACATTCCAATAATAAACAAACACAGGAAGTTCCTCCGTTTTTCCTTTCAGGGGGTCTGTTATCAGTACAACCGTCTGCCTTTTGGGTATGCACTCGCCCAACGCACGGTCTCAAAATCTATGGAGGCAGCTCTCCAACCACTTCGAACGAGAGGGATAAAAATCCTGTTTTATCTGGATGACCTCCTGCTGTTATCTCGGTCCAGAAAAGAGGCAGAGACACAAACAGTTGTTTTAGTGAAACATCTGTCTCATCTGGGATTCACAATAAATTGGGAGAAGAGCTCTATAATTCCATGCCAGCAAATTACATTCCTGGGAGTGAATTTAAACTCAGGGAATATGACAGCGGCCCTGTAAGAACAGAGGAGGAAATCCCTGACGTTATTGCTTCAGCTCGTCCGGCCTCTCAGAACAGTAACAGCGCTTAGTCATGAGACTGCTAAGAATGATGTCAGTAGCACACGTCGTGGTCCCGCTGGGGTTTTTGTTTATGCGCTACCTACAAAGATGGTTCAGTCGACAGACAATCAACCTTGTTCGTCACAAACGGCATCTGATCACCGTCCCCCCATCTGTGGGGGTAGACCTGAATAACTGGGGGAATTCCTTGAACTTGTCAGAGGGAGTTCCCCTAGGCAAAGTGACATTATTCACGTCGGTGTTCATACAGACGCATCCCTCTCCGACTGGGGCGGGACCTGCCTGTCACAAATGATAGGAGGTATGTGTGGCCGGCCAGCATGTCTTCTCACATAAATGTATTGGAACTTCTCACAGAACAGAAAGTTGTCAGACATTTTGCCCCACTGGTTCAGGATCATCGTGTGATGATTCACATAGTCAATAGAACCGCAGCGGCGTACATAAATCGTCAAGGGGGCGTGCATTCAGCTCAGCTGCTGAGTGCAGCCAGGAAACTGCTCTGCTGGGCGCGCGCACATTTAAGTTCGATCAGAGCAGTTTACATGCCAGGCGTTTTGAACAGGAGAACAGATATGTCGAGAAGAGGCCCTCTGGACAGGGACTGGTCTCTTCATCCAGATCTAATCTCACAAATCTGGAGCAGGTTCGGGAGAGTGGAGGTGGACCTGATGGCCACTCAGGAGAACTCTCAGTGCACCCTGTTTAACTCCCTAAATCACGGGATGCTCCACCAGGGTATATACAGAAATTATTGAGTTAAATGTAATACCTTTTAATACCATCACAATATTTTTTAATACCATCACGACACTGAGCTGCAAACGTAACGGCAACTTATTGTACTTCAGTTCAGAGCAACTAATTGTAAATTGATAGATTACTGTCATTGTCTTCTTAAACTTTGGTAGTAAATGTAGTTTTATAACAATTACTGGATACATCAAAGTTGCTTCTTGCCTCAATAAAAGCACTGACCTACTTGTTATTTAAATCTAACCCAAGACAAAAAGTTATTTAATTGTTCCCACATACAACCCATCTCTAATGGCAAACGAAAAACTGTAAACTTGAAAAGAGAACTAGCCTGGCCCTCGCCTTCCTGCACAGCTCTGCTCAATTCTCATTTCCCTTCACTGCACAGTCTGGGACTTCTCTCATAGACAACGATTTCTCCGGTAGATTTTTGACCGGACCAATCAGAGAACAGAAGGGGCGGAGTTTTTGGCCCCTAACCCACGCCCCCACCTGTCCCAGCGCAGCCAGCGAGCAGTCGCATGTTCTCATTCAAAGCGATGCAAAGCGATGCAGGACTGTTTTATATGTGATACAAATTTATTAATTTCCCCTTCTTAATCCCTTATCTGGAGTTTTCTTTTGTTTTTTTGGCCAAAAGTCAAGTTATCGCTCCCTCCTCCCTCCTCCTCCTCCTCCTCTCCGCTGAGTTCCACCTGTCCCAGCGCAGCCAGAGCCAGCGCGCAGCCGCATGTTCTCATTCAAAGCGATGCAGGACTGTTTTATATTTGACACAAATGTGTTAAATTCCCCTTCTTAATATCTTATCTGGAGTTTTATTTCGTTTTTTTTTGCCAAAAGTCAAGTGATCGCTCTCCTCCTCTCTCTCCGGCGCTGCTGCGGTACAAAGAATAAGGAAATGACTGAGGTTGTCACGAGAGAATTAAAATAGGGTTTTACGTTGCTGCCCGAGTCCCTGCATATTTTCTGGTCTTCTGGACCAGCGCTACATGGTTTTATTTAATTTTTTTCAAACGTTATAAACACAGAATGCAGGCAGCGAGAGAAAATTCAGTAGGAGGCGGAGCAGATGTCAAGTTTGGCAGAGCTCTGAGGGGGAGGGAGCAGAATGCTTTACCTGTTCAAACTTTTTCTAAGATCCAATGGTTTTGTTCCTCAGGCAGAGGCCACGCCTCCAGCAAGAATCGTTTTTCAATGGACAAGTCCCAGACCCTTGTCTGAAGCGAAGTGAAGGACAAGGGTCTGGTTTTAACCAGGCTAAAAGAGAACAGTTTAATTAAAAGAATTCAACAATGAAAACATGCACAATTCAAAAAGAGAGAGAAAGATAATAACTACTGTACTGTATTTTTCAGCATGTATGTCACAGTTTTTTTTACATATTTTACATGCCCTGCGACTTATAGGCTGAAGTGACATATTTATAGATTTTTTTTCCCATATTGATAAAAAAAAAAAATTAGACTGAGATATGACCGTTTCCATTCATTCTGACAGGAAAAAACAAAACAAAAACAGCAGTACTTGATGGCAGCAGAGTAGTAACAGGTGTATGGCATGAGGTTGGCTGTTGTATGATGTAATAGGAAAACGTGGCTATAATGACAAATTCAAAAAAGTTCAAGACAAAAACAACTGGACTTTATTTATTATACTATACTTAATACTTTGTTGTTTTTTTTCTTGCACTTTTTAGAATTTACCATGTCCTGGATGACTGAGAATCTTCACCAGCTATTAATGACTCAATCAGCCTGCCACAGTCTCACCACCTTCATTCTGCTCGGAACAGTCAAAACAGCTGCACCACCCCGGCGAATTTGACCATTAAAGTGCATTTATTGAGCAAATGTTGGACTGAGACACACCTCTGCTATAATTTCGAGCTAACAAATAATTGTTTAGGTGCTTTTCTTGTTAAATTTCGGAGAAACAAGCTGCGTTCCTCCCTCCTCCTTTTTCCTCCCTCTGCACGTTCACGGAGCACCAATGCGAAACTACTTTTTAAATAAAGCTGACTTGACCATTAAAGTACATTTATTAAAGAGGACCACAGATGCAAAATTCACTTTTTAATGGTTTTTTTACTCAACTTTGGGTATGTACTTCATAAAAAAACTGTCCTAGAGCCAAAAAAAATGCACCCAGTGGTTTATTTACTCTAAGTATATTTATTTATCTTTGATAGAAACACTTCGTTTTCAAATACTGCGGTTTGTGACGTCACAAACCGCAGCCACAACTCACCTCAAACCTGAGTCCAGCCCCTCACCTAGCAACCTCTGGTGATGCTATACCCACTTCAGTATAAAAGATATGACGGTTGTTTTTCCTGATTTCATCTCATCTTTTGTTTAAATGTTCTTAATTTCATGTGTACAGCACTTTGTTGCAGCTGTGGTTGTTTTAAAAGGCTTTAAAGGTAGTCCCCGACTTACGAGCGCTCTGACTTACGAGGTCCCGGACTTAAGAGCATGCATCTCATTTAAAAAAAAAAAAAAATTTTTTTTTTTTTTTTTTTTACTTTTTTTTTATTTTTTTTATAAATGAATACATGTACAGTACTGGACAGTCACCAAGCACTTAGCCTATCCTAACACAGTTTTTAAAGATGAAGGAATAAGTTGAATTGTCTCCCTTTCACATAAAGGGAGCAAGCTCCCTATGGAGCCTGCAGGGAGGAGGGAGACAATTCAACTGACTCCTTCATCTTTAAAAACTGTGTTAGGATAGGCTAAGTGCTTGGTGACTGTACAGTACTGTACATTTATCTATTTATAAATAAAAAACAATAAAAAATAAAAATACTGTATATACTGTATATTTTTAATAAATAGATAAATGTACAGTACTGTACAGTCACCAAGCACTTAGCCTATCCTAACACAGTTTTTAAAGATGAAGGAGTCAGTTGAATTGTCTCCCTCCTCCCTGCAGGCTCCATAGGGAGCTTGCTCCCTTTATGTGAAAGGGAGACAATTCAACTTATTCCTTCATCTTTAAAAACTGTGTTAGGATAGGCTAAGTGCTTGGTGACTGTCCAGTACTGTACATGTATTCATTTATAAAAAAAAAAAAATAAAAAAAAAGTAAAAAAAAAAAAAAAAATATTTATTTTTTTTTTTTTTTACTATGTGATCCTACTTACGAATTTTTGACATACGAGCGCCCCCTAGGGACGGAACTCGCTCGTAAGTCGGGGACTACCTGTATAAATAAAGTATAATTGTTACATTTGTTTGCTGACATTATAGTAAAAGTGTGTTTGAGCTGAACTTTTCTTTTAAAAATGAACATACAGTAATTGTCAAATAGCTGATAGGTTCACTTTGACCGGTCTTCGTGTGCGTGGGCTGCTAAAACCTTCATCTGTTTAAAATTTAATAAGATTAACGCTTAAAAAACATATTTATTTGCTGAAAAATTATAGCAAAGATGTGTCTGAGCTGAACTTTTCTTTAATAAATGAATATGTTCAAATCCGCTGGATTTAAATAATTTCGCTTGTCGGGTATTCCAAACGTGTGCGCGCAACATGCTGCAACAACCTTCATCTCTTTAAAATGTAACAAGATAAACACCAAAAAATATTTATTTATTTATTTTTATTCAAACTCATTGAATTCTTCATCCTCTGCGTCGCTGAAGAGTTCTGTCAACTCCTGAGCAGGTAACAGGTGCAGCGCTCAGAGCAGCTGCGTCCTCCTGGCTCCACGTCAGCTCCATCAAACATCCTGCCTTCCTGAACCCAGACAGATGGATTCTTTACTGACTGAGGTCCAAGCTTTATCCTTCCATCCATCCGTCCGTCCATCCATCCATCCATCCATCCATCCGAGGACCTGCTGCACGTCACGTGCATCTGTCCTGTAGCTGTTGCTCTCTGTCCATCACGGTGCAGAGCTGCTTTGAAGCTTGGTCAAGCCTTCCATGCAGGAATGGAGTTAAACACTTAAATTGTATCTTTAAACTACAGCAAGATGTGCGCGCACACGCTGTCCATCCAGCAGGACTTTTTTTGCTCTAAAATATCCGTATACAGGTACACTGGTCGTCAAAAGCCTAGAGGGTCCTTAAGCGTGTTGAGGAGAGCAAGACGTGACGGTGTGTGCGTGAGTGGAGTAAAGTGAACGGCAAATTGAAACGCGGCTGTAGGAAAGTCTGTTTGTGCACCTGTTGGCTGGAATTATTATTAAAACAAGAGGATTAACCTTCAGCCACCGTGTGGTTTATGTGCAAGGCGAGTGAGGGAGTTAACCCTGAAGCAGAGACTTCAGCCCTGGAGGAAGTGTCTTTTGACCACGGATGAAAGACTGAGCAGGAAAGGTTAAAGGTCCACTGACATGATTTTTTTACTATTCATAAAATTGCTCAAAATATATATATATTATCATTTAAATATGTTCGTTTTTGCAAACAAAATGATAAATCACTTTAATTTTGCTTTAAAAGTGATTTTGAACTTCAAGCCGTGTTTAATCATGGGAAATCCGATTACACTCGAACGCACCATCTGTGATGTCACACTGGGCAGAGGGCTGTGGTGTCTTTAATAGCGGACAATTTAAAACTGGACGAATTTAGCAATCTATGTGAAGATTTGAGCTATTTGTCTTCATTTTGGGAAGCAGAAAATAGTTTGGGTGATGGAACAAGAAACAACAGGATCTAATTTAGGTCTGATGCTGTATCAGACTTCCTTCATGTCGAGCTGCTCATACCTGCGCACTGTGACAAGCCCAGAGCTCTGCCCAGTGTGACATCACAGATGGTGCGTTCGTGTGTAATGGGATTTCCCATGATTAAACACGGCTTGAAGTTCAAAATCACTTTTAAAGCAAAATTAAAGTGATTTATCATTTTGTTTGCAAAAACTAACATATTTAAATGATAAAATATATATATTTTGAGCAATTTTATGAATAGTAAAAAAATCATGTCAGTGGACCTTTAACACTAACCCTTTTTAAAAAAGAGCTAATTTTAAAACAACAACAGTTTAGAGATACTGACTGTTACAGAGGGCGGAGTTAATGTAAACAGATCTTTGAAGGGCGTGGCCATGAGAGCTCATAAACCAGTCGTTCAAAACGAAAGTTAAAAATGGCAGAATTAAAAAGGGTATAATTGATTAAGAATTATTTTGTGTATTAAATTGAATGAACATTGTCTGAATAGCCCACAGACATACCATAAAAATTTTAAAAACCTATCTGTGGTCCCCTTTAAGCAAATGTTGGACTGAGACACACCTCTGCTATAATTTCGAGCTAACAAATAATTGTTTAGGTGCTTTTCTTGTTAAATTTCGAAGAAACGAGCCGCGCTCCTGCTTCATTTTACAGACCTGACAATAAGCCTCTCGGCTGTTGGCTGAAGTCAGTCTCTGAATCTGGGATCCTCTCATCAGAGGTCTGAAAACACATTTCCCCATGACGGTTCTGGAAGCTCTGTCAGCCGAATGTAGGAGTTTTTTTATTTATTTGGCAGACTGTAAGAGTGAACGCACACCGATCGACGATATGACGTCATTGATTTAGCTAAGGTCCTACTCGGACAAAAATTAGAAAAGATAAATAAATTCACAGGATTTTTTTCGCCGATAGAACGGGAAAAATATAGTTGTGTAGGTTTTAAAATAATTAATACCTCGTCAGATGACGTTTAATACTTTTTAATACGTTTTAATGGCCGTAATTTCTGTTAATTTTATTTACTACCTTTTAATACCTTTTACAACCACGCGGATACCATGTCCACCTTTATGTCTTCCCACTGTCCCTTTACTATCAGCTGTGCTGGAGAGGGTGAGAGAGGAGAATCTGAAAATGATTCTGATCGCCCCAGAATGCACGAACGCCCTATGGTTCCCGGTTCTGCAACAGCTGACGGGTCAACCATGGAAGTTCCGTGGAGAGAGGATGCGCTCCTGCAGGTGGGAGGAGCAATCAGGAGCCTCCTTATAATAGTTCAGCCTCTTTGGGTCTGGCCGCCAGGGGGGCCGCCAGGAATATTGGGCCCCATGACAAAAAACCCAATTGGGCCCCCCTGCACAGCTGCTTTTGCCACATCTCTAGAATCTAACTGATCCAGCAAAAGTTTTACATAAATAACATTAAAGGCTTGCTTCCTTTGGTCCAATACTGGTACTAGCACAATATTTACTGTTAGTGAATTGTACATGCAACCGTCTGCATGGAGTATGCAATTCACTATTTAAAGCAAGATTAAAAACTACACATAAAAATGCGCTAAAAGCCATATATTAATCTCTATTTTTATTGCACAAATTCAAAACAAATGACAGTAAGCATATTTGTATGCTTAAAGCTGCAGTATGTAGCTTTTTTTATGAACATATTTCTTCACTCTGTCACTACCTCCTGACAGACTGATGTTAGCCAGGTAATCTCTGAAAAAAAAATATATATATATTGTCCCCTTGCTTCTCCAGGTGGTAAATAAGCATTTCTAAAAAGAAAAGGTGACCCACCATTTTCCAGCCAATAAAAACAGAGTTTGTAACCAGCCAATAAAAACAGAGCTTGAATTTGAATCAGCCAATAAAAACAGAGCTTGAATTTGAAATTTAACAGACCACAAGGGGGCAGAGCGGGATCAGAATGCTTTGCCTGTTGAAAATATTTCTAAGTTCTGCAGTTCTACAGAAACTGCATACTGTACCTTTAACTAAATATTCTAATCTGATCTACAAAATGTTGAACAACTGGGAGATAAAGTTAGGGAGGCAAGACTGAGATGGTTTGGACATGTCCAGAGGAGGGACAGTGGGTATATTGGTAGAAGGATGTTAGAAATGCAGCTGCCAGGAAAAAGACAAAGAGGGAGGCCAAAGAGGAGATGGATGCAATTAGAGAGGACATGAAGGTAGTTGGAGTGAGGACAGAGGATGCAGAGGACTAAAAATATGTGTATCTTATTATCTTTTGTTGAGTTAATAAATCTAAGATTTTGTCACTTCCGCCTCTTGGTTCAGAAATTTCAATGAAAAAGACCTGTCTGTGGTTGGATGGTGACGTGTGGTTCATAAAACTTGGGTTGCGAGCTCAGAGCCGCGATGACAGACAACAGACAGAGAAGAGAGGGAGGGAGCTGCGGGAGCAAAAAAAAAAAAAACGAGGAGCCCCGCCGCCGGCAGAGACACGACGAGCAAGCGTGGCGTGCGCATGTGTTCTGAACGCAAACACGCTTCAAATTATTGTTAGTTCATATATCTGCTCTCAAATCAGTGGTAACATACCAATGTTCCCTCTAATTTTTCACGTGTCTGGGCATACACACAAGCTCTCTGAGCACACTGAGGTGAGGACCACTATGAGCAACATCAGAAGTGCACACACGCAGTTCTGTAGATAACATACATTTATAATAATGCAGTAATCTACAGGTAATAAAGAATCATTTCACAAAGAATTGATCTTTATTCTTTATCTTGCAGCTAATGCATGCAGCTCAAAAACCAGTTTTATTTAACTACAGACTTTATTATTTTATTTGAATTAGACGTTTTAACCATTTAACTTTATTTATTCATGTTCCTCAGAGGGAAAATCAACCTTCTTAAACTGTCAGCCTCAAATAAATATACAGTATCTAATTTAGATGATTTTTATTTTAATGCTTGTAGGGGTTGTGTTTAAAATCTCCACATTACTGTATTATTTTTTTATTGACAAAATATTTATTTTACTGAAAGTTTGTAAAAAGTGTATTTTCTTCCTTGGTCCCTGGGTCAACATCTGCAGAGCTCAGAAATTGATGCTTGGTTCTGGACCTGCTCCTCTGCACACCTGGACTGGTTCTGTTCTTCCTCTTTATCACGTGACTTTATCGTGCACTGACCTCCATTCAACTTCTGCATCTTTTTCTTATTTTTCCTGCAGATTTGGTGCTTGACAAATAACTTCCTCCTTCAGAAAGGCCGGGGATTGTTTGTGTTCAGCGGTGTGTATGTGCATGTGTGTGTGTGTGTGTGTGCGCGAGTGTGCAGCTTCTCGCTGTAACGCGTTTGATATTTGACTTTATTCAGATAAAAGACGTGGTGTAGATTATTTATCATACCTCTGATTTTACTTGACCTAACAACGAGATTTAAAATCTGTAGTTTTAACACTAATTGACCCACGTACCTGTCCCAGTGTGACAAACTACGTGACTTCTGCATGATCTGACTGTGAAGCTGCATACAAACATGCTTGCTTATAAGACCCGCCTTCCTTTTAGTGATTGGTCAAAACAACGTGAGCTTCAATGTGATTGGATGTAATCGCTGTCCATCAATCATTTTAAGTTGAGGCGGACCTGCGGGCTGACGAGTTAAAGCAGCTAGGAACATACCATTTCATGCAGATACAGGGGGTGTTTGTTAAATATGAGGATGTTTGCTTTTTGGTCTGGGAGAGATAATATTTAAATTTTACTGTTAAAACAAGTAAAAACAAAGCTACTACCATTAATGTATTATTATCAGGGGCCAAAAACACCATGGAAAAAAAAAGGCCAATCTCTGGGCCCCTGTCAGTCCAGGGCCCTTGGAATTGTACCAACTTTTACCCCCCATACGGCGCCCCTGCTGGCCGCTGAACGAGAACGCTTGGAAAAATTCGATTTTCCCAAAGATATCATATGTACCATCTAGGGAGTGCGCGCAAAATCCACTACAGCTGTTTACCCTTCTAAATGGGCTGCTGTTCAGCAATGGTGCCTAGAAAAAGAAGTTGATCTGACTTCATGTTCCCTGGGCTACATTTTATCCTACCTGCAACTGCTGTTGGACAGAAATGTAGCTTTCAGCACAATTAAAACTTATGCTGTAGCAATCTCTTCCTGTCATGAAGGTTTCAATGATAGAAGTTTTCAATCACCCTTTAACAAAACGGTTTCTGAAAGGTGCGCACCGGCTCAGGCCAGTGACGCACGCCCTGGCACTACAGTGGGATTTATTATTTGTTCTCAGTGTACTAACTAAAAATCCATTTGAGCCTTTGGACCTGATGTCTTTGAAGTATCTGTCATTTAAAACAGCCTTGTTATTAGTGCTGACGTCAGCTAAAAGAGTAAGCAACTTGTCAGGTCTATTTGTCGCTCCTTTTCATCTCAGAATTCAAGGAGATGGAAGTTCAGCAGAACTCCGACCAAATTCTGCTTTTATACCCAAAAGCATAGCAAGTTTGTTCAGGTCCAGAGTCATTACACTGGATAGGTTCTGTCCCCTTCCCCACAAAACTACGGAGGAGGAACAGTTCCATCTGTTCTGTCCAGTAGGCACACTCAAGTGTTATGTGACACGCACAGCCGCGGTGCGTAAATCCGATCAGTTGTTTGTACATTTCAGGGAACGACCACAGGGCACGCCTTTATCTTCCTAGCGTTTGTCCCATTGGTTATGTGAAACTATTTCACATGCCTATACTGTAGTTCTTCTGGTCTTCAACCACCTGAAGGACTTAGGGCTCACTCCACCAGGGGGGTTTCAACCTCCACAGCTCTCCACAGAGGGGTGTCTGTGTAGGACATCTGCTCTGTGGCCTCATGGTGATTACCGACCCCCTTCATCAGTTTTTATTTAAGAGATGTCTCCAGCTCTTCGCTGACACGTTCAGTTGTCAGAGTTATGTCAGAGTGAATTTTCACAGTCACACAACTATAATAAATAAATAAATAAATAAAAATAAGAAAGGAAAACAACAATAAAAACAGCAAATGATAAAACAACACAGACTTGCTCTGTCATTATTTGGTGGGCGTTGTATTTTACGATTATTCGTTCAAACAAATTCCTTCTTCCTCAATGGAAATGTTTCCTTTTCTTATTCTTCTATTGTCTGATATGAATAAACATTCCTTCAGCTAAGATCAGGCACAGAGGCTGCACGCCTGTAATCTAGTATGCACCAGGTACATTGTTCAATGGTACGTAATAGGGCTGGGTGATATATCGATATTTTTAAAATATCGACTTTTTTGCTATATAAGTTGAGACTATCTCGATATAAACAATATCGTTTTATACTTTGACCTTTAGCACTTTGAGATTTTCATTAATGAAAAGTGCGTTATAAATTGAATTCATTATTATTATTATTATTACTTGAAAATCCTCCTCCTGCCTTCTTTCTCCTACTCGCCCCCCTCCTTCTCCTTCACTGAACACAGACCCAGCCCCTCAGCGGCCCCCTCCTGCCTGCCTGCAGGAGGTGGGCGGAGACGTTTAACACAAGTAAAAATGGCAGATTTGAAGAGCCGCTAGTTGCTGAGGGAAAAAAACAATGTTCTTTCTGAGCTAGTTTGGATTTAGATTGTCAGATGAGGGCAGAAAAATTATTTTTGCAGACAATGCTGAAAATAGTCCCGATGAAAGGTCGGAACTACAAATCTTTTTCACAATTTAAACAGCGGAGTGGAGCATGAACCGTGAAACGGCAGAACCAAGTGTTTTTACAGCCTCTTGCTTCCTTAAAACAAACCACGGGTCCGAGCTCATTTAGCCGGGCTGAGCTTTATGAGAGGAGCAGAGAGAGGTGGAGACATTAATAAATTAACTGTTTATCATATCGCTGAATTAGCGGCTAACAAGATGGCTAACACTTTAGCCGTCTTCTTCCACAGCTGAGACCGACTTTGTCTTTAGCGATATGATAAACTGCTGATTTATTAATGTCTCCATCTCTCTCTGCTCCTCATAAAGCTTAGCACGGCTAAATGAGCTCGACCCGTGGTTTGTTTTAAGGAAGCAGACTAAAAACACTGTTCAAGTTTATAAGTGGAGGCTCACATTACTGCAGTTCACAAACACGCTGACTAACATGAAAGCACCTTTCTATGTTATCAAGACGCTCAAAGCTCTTTACGACACAATCCGTGTCCTCATTTACCCATTCATACAACAATCTACTAGATCTGTGCAACGATTAATCAGTACTTTATCATATTCATACACTGATGGGACACACATCAGAGGCGATGAGGGGTTCAGTGTTGCCTACTGCCCAGGAACACTTCAGCATGTGACTGCTGGTGGAATTGAACCCCCAGCTCTCCCATTGGAGGAGACTGCTCTAGCCTCTCAGCCACAGCTGCCCTCAGCTGAAGAGGATCATTATTTAATATGTGTAAATAAATGTCTAAAAAATAAAGTAATGTATGTAAAAAGTTTAATTTTTAGACATTTATTTTGTAGAGTTACAGCTATTTGTTAATAAATGTAACTGTGTGACAACTGGGAGAAAGCTTTGACTCAAATGTATTTTTGTTGTTCTTTTATGGAAAGAAAATTATATCGAGATATACACTGTATATTGCGATTTATCATAAAATATCGAGATATGAATTTTGGTCTATATCCCCCAGCCCTACTACGTAATTTCACTTGAATAAAAAATTAACTTTAGGGGGATGTCAGGGTGTTTTTCATGGTTCTTGGACAGATACAGTGAGGCATGGACCATATCCTGCTCCGCCCTTTAAACCCAATAGCGACAGCTTTTAAAGGGCATACCTAACATGAAATAGAACGTTGGTTACGTATTGTAACCCCAGATTCTATGAGTGTAAGTGTAGCCGTTTAAAACTTGGACTTCACTGGCTCTCAAATGGCTGAAGAAAAGAATATGCCTTTGGGAGTCAAGCTCCGGACCAGATGCAATTTATAGCGGACCGGGTGGGGCTCACACAGCAGGTGGGCGTGGACTAGAAGTTTTCAGTGTTAGAAAACACAATAGCGACAGCTTTTAAAGGGCTTCACTTACATTCATAGAATCTGGGGTTACAATACGTAACCAACAGTCTCGTAGTTAAATCTAGGCCAGAGGAATGTAGCTGCAGTGACCGACACCTGTGTTGGGAAGTGATGGCAGTCGGATCCAGTTCTAATATTGCTATTTATTGAAAAAGCCCGTTGAGGCAGGCGTATATTTCATGCAATGCTGGGGTATAACACTAAATGTGTTGAATAATAGTTTAAAGACTGTGTAAAGTGAATTTCAATATTTTCTTCAATAAACATTATAAATGTCATAATTGTAATCTTGTAAATGAGTAAAAAGTCTCAAAATTGTAGCTCAATTAATTTGGGAGTTATAGATCAAATTGTGTATAAAGATATGTCTGTTTCAGGATTTTTTAGACGTGTTTTAAATGTGACCGCGTTTCGTCACACGCTCTTCTTAAGTATAGCCCCACCCCCTGCAGCTTCAGCCGTATAAATTAGTTCTTCGCCTCTGTAACGAGAGGCCATGAAGACATCAGGATCACTGCCAGCACTCGCCTTTGCAGTTCCCATTTCACTCCAGATAGTTTCACAAATTACCTGGAGACACAGTTGGGATTTATGGACAGTCGTTTGGTCCTGGTTCATGAGGCTCTACCGACCGTCTCCCTCCAGGACTCTCATGCCACATCCTGACCAAACGCGTTTTCAACTGCAGGAGCATCCAGTTTACATGCAAAGTCAATGGGGGACGCGCCTCCAGCCGCGTCTTGGTGTCGGGCGTGCTGGAAAGCGTTTTCCGTGCACGTGAACCCGCTTCAGCCTCCAAGCACGCGTTGATCATTGCTGAAGTTTTCGCCGTTCAAACGCCGTTCAACTCTCCCTGATTGGTTGATCAGG
>JBBPBX010002384.1:65105-91249 GCA_038048925.1 Garcialebias charrua | reverse complement strand
AAGCTTATTGAAACTTAAAGACTTGACGTCATGAATTGACATGAAGGACTCTGCCCAGGGCAGCATGGTGGCACAACTGGTAGAGCTGCTGCCTCTCAGCGAGAAGGTTGCTGGATCAAATCCTGGTCCAGGGGCCTTTCTGGGTGGAGTTTGCAT
This sequence comes from Garcialebias charrua, assembly GCA_038048925.1. Taxonomy (NCBI): domain Eukaryota; kingdom Metazoa; phylum Chordata; class Actinopteri; order Cyprinodontiformes; family Rivulidae; genus Garcialebias; species Garcialebias charrua. The sequence goes on along the minus strand of JBBPBX010002384.1, from coordinate 91,093 downwards.
GTTCTCTCTGTGCATGCGTGGGTTTTCTGTGGGTACTCTAGTTTCCTCCCACAGACCAAAAACATGCATATTAGTCTGATTGGTAACTCTAAATTGTCCCTAGGTGTGAGTGAGAGAGGGAATGGCTGTTTGTCTCATTTGTCTCTGTGTGGCCCTGCAATGGAACTGCGACCCATCCAGTGTGCACCCCGCCACTCGCACTGTGACTGCTGGACATGGGCACCGGCGACCCCCGTGACCCAAAATGGAAGAAGCGGGTAAAAGATAATGGATGGATTCTGCCCAGCTGAGAGCCTCATCTTTAAGTTGGCTGATGTAAGTAATTTTAGAATCATCTGAAACATATAACCTAGTAGCTTTACAGAAAGCAAGCCTGCACTGAAGTAAAAAAAATCTCCAAAATGGATCAGGGTTACCTGAGAACAATGCAGAAGGCTTGAAGTTTATTTCTGGGAGGTCTGTTGACATAGCCTCTGTGGTGGAAACGCTGGGGATAGAGCTGGCCTGGGTAGGCGTGTTAGCCGGGAAAGCCGAAGAAAATCTTCGACTTAATGAAAACAACATACCTCCGAGTTCTGTCTTGTTGGCATGGTTTGTCTCCTCTTGTGAGAGAATCTTTTCTAGTTTGGGCTCAAGGGCATCTATTCATTTTACCTGAGAAGGGCGGGAAGTTTGCTCGTCCCTGTTCTCGTTCTGGGTATGTTATTTTGGCTGGAGCATTTCTGTCGTGAGCTCAGGAGACTCCGAGAGTACGAGACCGAGACGAAGCAAAACTTCACAAGGGTAAAAGTGAACAATGTTTATTATTTACAGTGAATAAACAGTAAGGTATCTTCATCTGGAACCCTGGATGGCAAAGAGAGACATCAGGTAGGTATTCTTGTCGAGTTATCTCATTTGCCTGAACTCGAAAAAGGCTTTTGACACCAACAGAGGACGCTGGACAACTCCACTCATTTAGTCTTTTTATTTTTTCTGATGCTCCATGAGTCACAGGTTGAAAACCAAAAGCATCTCTGTGGTTGCCAAACACTGAGCAGCAAACTGAGGCAAAAAAAGGCAAACAGCTGCTGGTACTAATTAAAGCTTACTACCTGAAGGCCAGGTAGCCACACCTACATTTCTGGCACAACATTGCCATCTCCTGTGCAACCAGTGTAACTACTAAAATAAATTAAATCACAGATTGAACAGTAAATGAAACAGAGATAATGATAACAAAACACCTCCCACTTGACCTCCTGGTTTCTTGAACCCAAGGAGGTCACTTAGTATTGTTCCTTGTTTATGAAGCTTGCTGTTCTTCAACTGGGAGTAGGACCACAAGAGTCTAACATCTCGATGTAGAACAGTAGAAGGGATCTGAGATGATTTCTTGCACCTTTTCTGTGACGTTTTGCCTTTTACTGGTTTTGAGATTTGTACTGGGTAGCTTGGGAAAGTTCTCACATTTGCATCTCTCACTATGCCTTGCTTATCATAATTTACACTGACGATACGACCCAATTTATATTGGCCCCTCAGTGTGTTTTGATCTGCCAGCCATACCACATCTCCAATAGCAACATTTCGCTCCTTTGTGTGCCATTTACTTCTTATGAACAAGTTTGGACCTGCTAACTGAGACCATTTCTCCCAGAACTTTCTGACTTCTCTTTGGATGCTGTGGAGTCTTTTGTATGCATACCCTTCAAACTGAAAGTCTCCTGGATCTCCTTTTGGATTGGCTCGTCCAAGTAAAAGAGAGTTGGGACTGAGATACTCCACACAGTCATCTTGACTTTGTACTCTGGCATCTATTGGTCTCTCATTCACCAAATTTGCAGCCATGTAAAGAAATGTCTGAAATTCCCCCAAAGTAAAGACTCCATCTCCCCCTAGATTGCTTAAGGCTCTTTTTACAATCCGGACTGCAGCTTCTGCTGCTCCATTTCTATGAGGGGAGTCTGCAGGGTGGATCTTCCATGACCACTCAGTTCCATTTTGTGCAGCTTTACTTTGGACTTCAGCTTTTTCCAACTTCCCTAAGAATGCATACAGTTCTTCAAGTGCAGGCTTGGCTCCCACAAAATTTGAACCAGGGTCAGACCATATTTTCATGGGGTGTCCTCTGATTGAAGTGAATCTATGATATGCCAGGAGGAACCCTTCTGATGATTGGTCACTCACAACATCAGCATAAATGGCTCTTGAACTCATGCAGCAAAACACGATGCCCCAGACCTTTAGTTTGGTTCTTTTTTCACTTCATCTTTCACCATGTAAGGCCCAAATAGGTCCACAGTTGTAAATTCAAATGGGTTTGCAGGGTTCACTCTCTCAGGTGGAAGATCACTCATTATCTGTCGGCATAGTTTTGCTTTGAGTTTTCTGCAGGTCACACAACTTTCAACCACTCTTTTTGCAAGTATGCGCCCTTTAATCACCCAGGCTTTTTTCCTCATTCTGAGAAGAGTTCCAGCTACATCTTCATGGTTTGTGACATGGGCTTCACGTGCTATCAGTGTAGATATCCAAGCATTATGTGGTACAAGTGGCACAGCAGTTTTGTTTTCTGTGAACATTTGAAACCTGCCTCCACAGACTAAAAGTCCAGAGCTTGGATCTCTGTACACTACTAGTCTGTTTAGAGTTGTATCTGGAAATGTGTGTCCTTCTTGAGCTGCAAGGAAAAGATTTGTGAGTGCCTCTTCCCTCTCTTTAGCTGTCAACACAACATCTTTGTTCTTTTCTTTTTCTTTGGTCTTTTTCTTTTTCTTAGAGAAGTTGATTGAGGTTAGTATATATAACAGTTCTTCCTCCACATGATATCCAACACCCAGTGCTTTGTTGTCTTCATCCCTCATCTGATTAGGGAGGATTATTGTTTTACTTCCTTTTACTTCTTTGTTAAGCAGAACTTCTCAGCCATCCTTTTGCCTCCCACTTTGCCCAGACCACACCCATGGTTTAAGAAAGAAGCCTCCAGCTTTCAAGATGGTTTCCACCTTGTGTATGATTTTTAACAGTTTGTTTTGACTGTTATGGGAAGTCAAAATATCATCAACATAAGTATCCTCTTCAAGAACTCTGCATTCTTCCTTTAGGTGAGCAAAGATGGGCAGTCTTGCAGTTTCTCGCATGGCTAGTTGTGCGATGCATCCAGCTGGTCTGTCACCTATATTGACTCGTGTGATGGCATATTGCTTTATCTCTTCATTTGGATCATCTCTCCAAAGAAATCTATGAAGGTGCCTTTCACGTTCTTTCAGCCACACAGAATTGTACATCTTTTTAATGTCACCAAGAACTGCATGCACACCTTTTCTGAATCTTAAAAGGACAGCTCTGATAGGGTTGAGAACATCTGGTCCTTTAAGAAGAAGATCATTCATGCTTGGCTGCTGTTCCACACCAGACGTACTGGGGTTGTGACTGAGTGAGGGTTTGGAGCTACCAAGTGGCTTACATACCAGACTGGTCCTGTCCACCTTCTCCTGACCTCTTTTGTGAGTTCTACAGCAGCACGACGTTCGATCATTTCATGAACTTGAGCTTTGTTAGCAGTTTTCCACTCTGGATCTTTTTGCAACTGCCTCTCAGTCCTTAAAAATGTGGCTTCCACATCTCTCTTGTTGTTAGACAGTGCAGCTGTGTCCTCTTTCAAGAATCAAGAATCAAGAAGGTTTATTAACATTGCATCAATTTTCATCAATACAGCGTAAATATGTAGTTGCAGCATCCAGGAGATAGAATGAGTGCAAACAAGCTGCAGCAGAACAAAGCACATGACATGTTTATCAACACATGATATGTTTATCAACACATGATATGCTCTTAGCGCGGCCAGGCCCAATCTGTCCCCAGATGAAGGTCAAAAGCAGGAAAACAGGCAGAGACACGGGGATTCACAGCATTGATATTAAAAAAAGATGAATCACATTTTGTCTTCAAGACACCGCGTGATCCAGTAAAAACCATATCAGAGCACATTTAGTTACAATAACAAATGGAGAGACGGCAGGCAAGGAGAGTCTGTGAGTAATTTCAGACAAACACAGAGTTCAGCAGATGTGCAGCTGGGTGTTATCTGAGGCTTCACAGAAATCTCTGGGGAGTGGGAGGGGGGGGGACTCTTCAGCTTCACACTCCAGGAGAATGGCTTCCCACAGCCTACTTTTCAAGGACATGTGCAGAAGCCAGATAATGTTCTTGTTTGTTATCCAATAGACCACAGTGTTCTTTTCCACTGCCGCCTCCAAGTCTGTGGTGCTGTTTCATGGCCGAAAGAAATCCAAATATGTGGTTCTGCTCCGCTCCGCTTCATGAACTTCCATCTGTCCCTTGATTGATCCGGGGTGGCTGTAAACAAGTCCCAAAACGGACAGCAGGTGCGCGGTGGTCCACCACTGCTCCAAGCGAGCGATTGAGCTCATACAACAGCTGGGATGAGGAGCTCACGGCCCGGTTCAGAGAATTTTGCTGATCAGGTAGTGCCGACAGCGCGCTGATAGCTGCCGAAGCCTCCCTCAGCTTCCAGTAACAAACAACTCCGCTCACGCCAAAAAACAGAGCAGTTGCTACCAATAATCCAATAATCCACAAATCCTCCACGTCCTCGACACTTAAGACGGTCAGACACATGGGCTGCCACTGACCCCACGAGTCCATCACGTATCCAGCCGCGTGTGTGTCGGAGGGACAGACAGCTTCTCCTGGCACGGTCCGCTTCGTGGAAAAAATCTTATCCATTGAAGAAACAGCCCAATTTATTAATTCCATATTGGTTCGAGTGAGCGCTGAAGGGTCGCAGACGAGACGAAAAGCAAGCAGGGAGTAGGAAAAACTTAGGGAGGGAAGAGCAGAAAGATATGCGACCTGCCTTGCCGAGTGCCGGAAGAAGGATATCCATGATTTACTCCAGGATTTCCATGGATATTTTGCATCCCAGTGGGGAGATGCTGTATGTTCATCACCTTGGACATAAGTGAGCCCTTCTTTGATGATTTCCAGTTCTTTTTCCTCAGCGAGGGTCATCTCTTTTCCACCAGGCTGACAATTCCCACATCTGCATCCTCCACATTTTGGTTCGCAGGCTGCTCCAATGCTCTCCCATCTCCACCATTCAAGAAACTCACGGTTGGTTGCAGTTGTAAATTTAACATTTGCCGTTTGTTCACGTTTGACAAGAGATATTTTCGCACTTGGTTCACAGATGATCTATTGGTACTTGGCAGCAGCCGTTCTCATCGATCTGGCAAAGTGAGTCTTTGACTCATGTGCAGTTACTTCCACCCTTTCAAAAAGATTAGGGTGAGCTCCTCCCACTGTCCATCCTAGTGGGCTTTCCCACAAAACAAGATCTCCAACAACTTTCACTCTTTGTGGAGCAAGTCGTCCCTCTCTGTGACTAATGAGAAGTTCTACTTCTTCAGGCCTCCTTAATTCCTCTTGCTTGACTTGTGGGAAGAATTCTTGTAAACTTTTAGCATCAATGCTTCTGTGCACTTTTGCAATTTCATCAAGTCCATAACAGAGCATTTGATGGGACCTTGTTTTACCTGTAGATGTCTTTATCCCGACTCTGAGAAGATATATGTTGGTCTTCACCTCCAGAGTCATCCCACCCACACCATATAACACTAAGGTCACATTTTCGCTCTGTAGATTTAGTCTGTCAGCAGCTTTATGGGTGATATAATTTGTATCAGATGCAAGGTCCACCAGAGCTCCAACTGTTTGGCCTGCATTGGCAGTGACCTCCATTAACATTAGAATGACAGGGAGCTCACAAAGTCCATATTTTTCTAAGAGCTCAAAACCGTTGTCATCAGCCTTAGTCACTTGTGAATTGTTGTTAGTAAATGCTTTTCTGCATTTGTCTGCCATCTCTGGAGTCAGCTCTGACAAGAAGTCCTCCTGTTCCTCCGTCAGTCTGCTTTTATTTCCACAAATCCTTCCAGCCCCATCATCCTTAGTTTTCTCTCTGATGTTCTCCTTTGGGCAGAGGAAATAATGATGTTTGGAAGGGCATTCCTTTTTACAATCTTTATTTCTGCATAGGTAAGTATCTCCACAGTCAAGATCATCGTGATGAAACCCAAGGCATTTCTTGCAAGCTCCAATCCTTTTTAAAGTAGCTTTCTTCTCATGAAGACTCACCCCTTTAAACTTTTTACAGAAGAAAATTTTGTTGTAATGTTTTTCATCCCCACATACAGCACATACTCCTTGCAGTCTTTTCTTGGCAGTGCTTGTTGAAGCATATTTTCTCTCAGGCCTCCTTCCTGGACCCTGGTACATTTTTTCTATCTTCTCCCCACTTTTAAGTTGTTCAAGTCTTTCAAGAACTCCTTCTTGCTTTTTAAGGAACTTCAGAAGCTCATCAAAGTGACTTTCTGGAGTTACTCGGTTGTGTGGTTCCAACATGAAGACCAGCCAATCTCTTTTAACAAAATCAGGCAGTTTGCTTTCTATTGTTTTGATCACTAGTGGGTTCTTTATTGCACCTGAGTTCCCCAGTTCTGTCAGATCCTTCAATGCTTTTTCTACAGTCTGTATCAGGTCAATGACTCTTCTTGGCTGATTTCCTCTCAAAGGAGGAATTTTATCCAACTCTTCCAAGATCTCTATGGCAATTGTTGACTTATTTCCACATCTGTTTTCTAGAACTCTGAAAATCTCATCAGCTGTGCTGTATGTTGACAGTCTGAGATCTTTCAACAATCCCTCATCAATACTGTTTAGCAGTTGAACTTTTTTAACCTCAGCAGATCCAGATGGCTCACCTTGTTTTTGGAGGTTTTCCCAATCCTTCCTCCATCTGTGATATTCCCTCTTATTGCCGCTGAAAATAGGAAGTGCTATTGGTTTTATCTTCACAATAGGTGAGGCTGTCTGCTGTGGTCTACTTGTCGCACTGGCAGTTCCTGAAACAAGTCTTTCTTCTGCAATCCGCCTTGCAGTGACAAATTCAGGCTTTTTCAGCTCCAACCTGCTGCTGAACACTTTCAGGTCTTTCATTCTTTTGTCAAAGTCTCTCCTTTCACTCCCAGGGATCCAGCGCTCCCATGCAGACATGACTCTGATAGCCTCCTTCAGTCTCTCAGCTGAAAGTTTGAGATACACCTCGTAGGCCTCAAGGTTACAGTAGTACTCTCCACAGATAAGTTGCCCGCTGCTTCAGTACTGTTTTCTGCTTCGAGGATCACTCCTATGAGTTCTTGTTGACCATATCTAGACCACAAGTTATCTTGGATTAAGTCTCTGACCTCTTTAAATCTTGTTTCAGCCTCGTTTGTCCGACTCCTGCTGCTTGTCCAGACTTGCTTCTTCTTCATCTTCCTCCTTTGAGGCCTCAGCCAGCAGACCATTTTTGTAGTCATCATTGGCTACCAGTAGCCTCCTGAAGTGTTCTGAGAGTTTATTGAACTCATCTCTCAGTTCTGCTTCTACCATGAGTTCTGCCTCTTTGCAAAGGAAGTTTGCTTGTCTTGTGAAGCTGCTTTTTACAGTGGTTCTTTCCTTCTTGAGTTGATAAACAGACTTCTCCAGGGCTTCTGCCATACTGAATTCACAACTCTTCACCTCTGCGTCACCAGCACTTAAGACTTCCAAGGCAGTTTATCCTCCAGTCCAGGCTGTACGCTTGGTTTTCAACTGTCGAGTTATCTCATTTGCCTGAACTCGAAAAAGGCTTTTGACACCAACAGAGGACGCTGGACAACTCCACTCATTTAGTCTTTTTTTTTTTTTCTCTGATGCTCCATGAGTCACAGGTTGAAAACCAAAAGCATCTCTGTGGTTGCCAAACACTGAGCAGCAAACTGAGGCAAAAAAAGGCAAACAGCTGCTGGTACTAATTAAAGCTTACTACCTGAAGGCCAGGTAGCCACACCTACATTTCTGGCACAACATTGCCATCTCCTGTGCAACCAGTGTAACTACTAAAATAAATTAAATCACAGATTGAACAGTAAATGAAACAGAGATAATGATGTAACAAAACAATTCTCGGGGTAATGAGAATGTGGGTATTGATTCTAGTTATCTCTTACAGGTTTGAAGGTTGGAGTAGAGATGGCAGTTTGAACCAAAGGAATTGACAGGGTGGAACTCAGGCAAGTGACTGGAGGGCGAGGAGGTCCTGGAGACACTGGGATCCAAGAATGGCAGATCACGGAGGAGCACAAGGGAGTACAGGTAACTGTAAAACGACAAGAAAGATTAGTTAGAGAAGCTTTCATTAATCATGAAAAGGCCAGAAGCATACTACCATGGGAGAGGTGCATGCTCCAGCGGAGAGTAGAGCTCATCTGCAGCCTTAAACAGTGTTGGATCTTTGATGGTGAAATGACCTGCAGATGTGGGTGATTAACGACCATCTTGGATCCAGGAGCTGCGGAGGGCCAAACTCTCACAAAAGGAGCACAAAACAGCTGAAAATAGCTGGAAAAAAGATCAATTTGCACAAGGAAGCTGTAAGAAGCTGAACCAAACAAAATGTGAAAGGAGCAGTAAAGGTTGTAAACAGATCTAAAGATTTGAAGGATGTAAAATGTGCTCAATTAATTTTCTATGAGAAGAAAAATAGAAAAGGCTAAATAGTCTAAAAAGCTAAAGTTGCACAAATGCAAAAAGTCAAAACAGAATTGTATTCAAAGATCTGAACATTTTGATATAAGATTTGTTGAAATAGCTTGAAAACTGCGGGACAACTGTGGCAAAATACGTACAGAAGACAAATAGATCACAATAATGTGAATGCTTCATAAACATTCACACTATTAAAATCCACAAAACTCTTTTTTGTCACTAAATGTAAAAAGGGCAACCTGACTAACCTTTGCAGTTGTTGCTCTCAGTGAGTTCATAGCCAGTCCCACAGCTGACCTCTCTCATGCAGCGGAATGAGCCTGCAGTGTTGATGCAACGCTCGCCCCCCTGGCAGTTGCTGGCTCCCAGCAAACACTCATTGATATCTGAGAGAGGAAAGCACCATAATTCTGTTAGCATGATAATATTTATTTAACAAACCTACCGGTATATAGTTATGAAATAAAGAAAAACCTGAACATGGCTATTTACCATCACAGCTTTTTCCATCAGGTTTGAGTTTGTAGCCTTCCAAACAAGCACAAGTGTCGTTTCCCACACAGAGGTGGTCACACTTCCCTAAGAAGCAACATAAACATGTTAATATCTAACTTTTAGCATTTTTTTTGCAATGAAATAAGTCAAATCATAACTGTAATGTTGATCGACTTTACCGTTACACTGATTGTTTAGGACTGAATTGTCTAAATTTTCATTGGTGCCATCCCTGTTTTGCACTGTGACAAAGAGAATGAATAAAAACAGAGAATATTATAAAACAAACTTGGAACTTTTTAAAATAAATTGAATAAATAATGACATGAATTAATTCAGAGATAATCAAGAAAATAAATAATGAGTTAAACGATAAACTGAATTTCTTTGAAAGCGTTTTAGTCCGACACTAGCTGAAAACATGGAGGAGATAACAGTCAGTGTGTGGTACTATTACCTAAAGAGCTTGGATTTATTAATGCATCAAAAGCATAATTTCTACTTTAAATATATCCACTCGATTTCGACATGTAAAATCTAAAATAATTTAATTATGTGTCCACCAGAGAGCAGTGTAGCCTTGTGTTTAACACCAGCTCAAATCTCACCTGGACGCTCCTATGTGCAGATTTTCTGCATTAATTTACATTTTTCCTACTTAAAATTCAAATACACCGACACAAAATGGAAAATGTATGCCTGTATTTTATTTTTTACCCACACTCTGTCTGTTCCATTTGTGTTGTCTGGTTGTCTGAAGCGCTCTCTACGCAGCAGGCCCGGACCACCAGGCTGCACTGGTATCCCACAGACAAATTGTGGTCACAAGGTATGTTCTGCTTCTGGACTTCCTTCCCCAGAAGACAACAGTCACAGCATATCTACACAAAATGGGATATTATTTATTAGAAACAAAAGCAACACAGACAAAAATTAAGAGGATTTTTCTGTTTTAGCTGAAAATATGAGAATAAAAAAAGAGAACAATCCAAGTGGAGAACACATTTTTAAGATCCAGCAGGTGGATGAGACCAGAGCCATAGAGAGAGAGCATTGCGACATCCTTTGAACCAGCAGATACGCGGTCACGTGGTTCATGCAGCTGTCAATAACTCCAAACAGCTCATCGCTGTCAGTCAGTTTGAGCAGCTACTGGCGCGACGTAACACAAAAATCGACTTTTCTTACTTTACCCGACATCTTTCAGTAATTACTGAGCAGTACTGAACTGATTACTGATTATTTCACTGACTATGCATTTTATCAAAGCATTTTTAGACACGGCAGATATATTTATCATTAAATTTTAGAGGGAAACTAGACTGTAAACATATATTTGTTAGAAAAAAGGTCTATGCAATACAATGATCAAAAAAGGCGTTCAATACAGGATCAACTGGACTTTATTTGTTGCAGAAAACGTTTCGACTTCTGTCCAGAAGTCTTTTTCAATTCTGAATGAATGGAAGCTGTGAGAACGAGAAGTTTTATACAAGCCACGCACCAACATATGAAATTGGAAACTGAAAAAGACAATGATCAAACGTCACACACATAAATTAACAGAGTAACACCTATTGTAAAGTTATTTCTGATGTTCTCTGCATGAGAAAGTTCTACCTAGTCCTCCATGCCAGCAGTTCAGGTCTGCTCCAGCTTAGATCTGGGATGAATTCTTCATTTCTGTGGAAGATATTCAACCTTTATTTAAACAGGTTAGTTTCATTGAGCCACGAGGGCTCATTTACAAGAGAGATCTGAAAATAATTGTTCTATTTGTCGTTTATTTAAAATTTTTATAGCAATTGAGTACCTGGATAACCGAGTTGATTCGTGCTTGTAGCCTGACAACTATTGTAAAAATGTTATTTATTGATTAAAATATTAATTTAAATGAAACTTTGAGATTTTTATTAATGAAAAGTGCGGTATAAATTGAATTCATTATTATTATTATTATTAGTTAAAATCATAACAAATGGCAAAATAAGTGTTAATTGTGCAAAAAATAAATTACCAAACAATTTATTATAAAATATGTAAAATGTAAAACAAGCTTTAATAAAGTAGTTTTACTACTATTTATACTGTTTATTAATCACATCCTCTCAAGTCAGCAGGAGCAACCTCACCATCACCACAACAACACAAAACTGAGTGCTGTAAGTTTAATCTGCACACAAACATGTTCAACCAGGGCTCAAAATGTTAGTCAAAGAAATGTGCAAGGAAATAAACTACCGTAATATATCACTCTACAGGCACATTTTGAGAGAGGGCACTTCACAAAGACACCGTCAGGCTGTGTGAGACTGAAGGGGATTCCAACCATTTGTGTTCATCGCCCAGAACCAAATGAGAAGTCCAGCAGAACTTCCACTGACCAGTGATCACACATATTGTTCTAAAGTAAACTTTGGTACAAACGGTGTTAAATAATACATGTCTTTTTTTTTTATTGAACAATAATTTTCATGCTAACAGTGCCATTGTAATTTCAGAGATTGAGGAAGAAAAGAAACAGAAATGAGGCGAGTGAAATGAGGGAAAGATGAAAACGTATCCTCAGAGGACAGGGACATGTCAAGAACTGATGAGCCAGGATCAACAGGGTCAGGAGGATGTATCAACAGGCAATGCAACCAGCAAACAGAGAAGAAAAATCTGAAGGAACAATTAGAACAAAAAAAATTACATAAGCTGTTAACAGAGTTCACTTTTGGCACAGCATTAAACGTGATGCATGAAACATGGTTTGGCTTTGTGTTTTGTGTTTGTGTTTTTCATACTCTTATACCACTATGCAAAAACTCAGGACAGTGTTAGTTTTACTATTTTATGCTTATGTCTATTATTATATGTTTCAGTGTTTCAATGTTTAGATGTTTACTGTTGCACCGAGGGACTGAGAGAAACACAATTTCGGTCCTGTGTATGTCCTGTACAGTACATATTGCAGATCTGACAATAAAGTTGACTTTGACTTTGTTGTTCCTCCTCACTCTCTAGCAATGTTTGAAGGAGCACACACCTTTTATTAATCACAGATGCAATACATTAGAGAAGTCACATGACGCACAATAAGCCAATAAAATAAGCAAATTAAAAAACAAATCTAAACAAATGAGAGCATCACAAAAACATTCATAATGTCATCACCCCCACCTGCTCACCTTTGGGTAACTCCCTCAGACTCTGTTAATGTTTCAAACCTAAATACATTCTTCATACACCAAACATAAACATTTCATACTTTTCCAACTTAATCTTGGTTACTGGTTTGGTTGGTACATCTGCAACCTTATCATTAGTTGGACAGTACTCCAGAAAAACTTTTCTTTCATGTACAACTGATCTGATGAAATTATATTTAATATCAACATGCTTACACCTTTGCCTGTGTACAGGATTTTTGGCTAAGGATATAGTACCCTGATTGTTCTCATAGAACTTAGCTAAATAATCCAGACCATCCATGCTGAATAACAGTTGTCTTAAGTATAATCATTCCTGTACAGTAGCAGCTAGTGCCATGTACTCCGCCTCACATGTAGTTAATGCTACAGTGGACTGTCTTTTGGTTTTCCATGAGACTAATAGACCCTCCTTATTTAGACTCGTGCAGTAACCTGAAGTACTTTGTACTTCGTCTATCTGATACGTCAGCTGCCCAATCGGCATCACTGTACAGGTAACCCCCGACCTACGACCCCATCGACCTGCGAACCACGGGACTTACGAACATATCATATTTAATAAAAATATGAATTAAAAAAAAAAAAAATATATATATATATATATTTTTTTTTTTGTGTTTAAATGTTCTTAATTTCATGTGTACATCACTTTGTTGCAGCTCTGGTTGTTTTAAAGGCTTTATAAATAATAATTATGATAAAAAAGATCATTTCTGATCATTTTTGAGCAATTTTTGAGCAATTTTGGGAAACAGGAAGTAGGTCTTCAGTTTACACGGTCACAAATTAATGTAGAACACCGGACGCTATTTAAGGTTCAGTCACTGGGGTCTCCGGTCACAAATTAATGTAGAACACCGGACCGGACGCCATCTTAGGTTAGCTGCCGAGAGCTGGACGAAGACTGGTGACCAGGATGGCTTCATATGGATTAATTACTAGCTGGAAACGTCTCTGTGAACTTTGTGGATGTCTCAGGCAGCGGATTTATCGCCGATCGTGCCAGGCCGCCGTGCGAACACCTCCGGCCGGCCTGGCTACACCTCCGGCCTGGCTAGCTCCAGAGCTAACACTGGAGCTAACACGGGAGCCGGCCTTTTGAACACTGGTGACCAGGATCGCATCATGTGGATTAATTACTAGCTGGAATAGCTCTGTGGACGTCTCAGGCTGGAGCAGCGGCTGGAGCAGCAGCTGCAGATTGATCGCGCCGCCGCTCCAACACTAGCTCATGGCTTGGCTAGCAGAAGCTAGCCAGCTAGCTAACACAGGCCTGGAGCAGCTGCGGTGGCTTGCCGGCCCCGCGCTGCTCGGCCCGAAAACAATCAACGCATGGCAACCTAAGATGTCGGCTTTGACCATCTCAAAGTAAGAAAATATATTTTTATTTATTCTGTAAATGTGAATAGCAATGTTTAACATTACAGTACACTACTGTACATGATTAAATGTGCGCACGCTCCGTTAGCATGATAAATAAGGGTTGAATGAATGAATGAATGAATAATTTTTTTTTTTAAATATAATTTTCACCCCCTACCTACGAACGGATCGAGCTGCGAACGGTTCTTAGGTCCCAAACTCGTTCGTAGGTCGGGGGTTCCCTGTATATATATATACAGTATATGGTAAATGGAGCTTATTTATATAGTGCTTTCCAGCCCCCTGTGAGGAGCCCCAAAGCATTTCACAATACCAACCATCCACCGATTCATACACCAGTAGTGGTAGCTTGTCTCACCTAATGAGCTTGTTTGATTCAAAATGACCGCCTCACCTAATGAGCATGTTTGATTCAAAATGACCGCCTCACCTAATAAGCTTGTTTGATTCAAAATGGCCACCCAAAATGGCCGCCTCACCTAATTAGCTAGTTTGATACAAGCTAATTTGATACAAGCTAGTTTGCTAGCCTCCTCCACGCCAACAGAATGACCTCATATACATACCAATGGCTACAAAAATGCTAATGTGATACAAGCTAGTTTGATACAAGCTAGTTTGCTAGCCTGTTTGATCCAAAATGGTCGCCTCACCTAATGAGCTTGTTTGATCCAAAATGGCCACCTCACCTTATGAGTATGTTTGATTCAAATTGGCCACCTCACCTAATGAGTTTGTTATATTCAAAATGGCCGCCTCACCTAATGAGCTTGTTTTATTCAAAATGGCCACCTCACCTAATGAGCATGTTTGATTCAAAATGGCCGCCTCACCTAATGAGCATGTTTGATTCAAAATGACCGCCTCACCTAATAATCTTGTTTGATTCAAAATGGCCACCCAAAATGGCCGCCTCACCTAATTAGCTAGTTTGATACAAGCTAGTTTGATACAAGCTAGTTTGCTAGCCTCCTCCACGCCAACAGAATGACCTCATATACATACCAATGGCTGCAAAAATGCTAATGTGATACAAGCTAGTTTGATACAAGCTAGTTTGCTAGCCTGTTTGATCCAAAATGGTCGTCTCACCTAATGAGCTTGTTTGATCCAAAATGGCAGACTCACCTTATGAATATGTTTGATTCAAATTGGCCACCTCATCTAATGAGCTTGTTTTATTCAAAATGGGCGCCTCACCTAATGAGCTTGTTTGATTCAAAATGGCCGCCTCACCTTATGAGCTTGTTTGATCCAAAATGGTCATCTCACCTAATGAGCTTGTTTGATCCAAAATGGCCGACTCACCTTATGAATATGTTTGATTCAAATTGGCCACCTCATCTAATGAGCTTGTTTTATTCAAAATGGGCGCCTCACCTAATGAGCTTGTTTGATTCAAAATGGCCGCCTCACCTTATGAGCTTGTTTGATTCAAAATGGCCGCCTCACCTAATGACCATGTTTGATTCAAAATGGCCGCCTCACCTTATGAGCTTGTTTGATTCAAAATGGCCGCCTCACCTAATGAGCTTGTTTTATTCAAAATGGCCGCCTTACCTAATGAGCTTGTTTTATTAAAAATGGCCACCTCACCTAATGAGCATGTTTGATTCAAAATGGCCGCCTCACCTAATGAGCATGTTTGATTCAAAATGACCGCCTCACCTAATAAGCTTGTTTGATTCAAAATGGCCATCCAAAATGGCCGTCTCACCTAATTAGCTAGTTTGATACAAGGTAGTTTGATACAAGCTAGTTTGCTAGCCTCCTCCACGCCAACAGAATGACCTCATATACATACCAATGGCTGCAAAAATGCTAATGTGATACAAGCTAGTTTGATACAAGCTAGTTTGCTAGCCTGTTTGATCCAAAATGGTCGTCTCACCTAATGAGCTTGTTTGATCCAAAATGGCCGCCTCACCTTATGAGTATGTTTGATTCAAATTGGCCACCTCACCTAATGAGCTTGTTTTATTCAAAATGGCCGCCTCACCTAATGAGCTTGTTTGATTCAAAATGGCCGCCTCACCTTATGAGCTTGTTTGATTCAAAATGGCCGCCTCACCTAATGACCATGTTTGATTCAAAATGGCCGCCTCACCTTATGAGCTTGTTTGATTCAAAATGGCCGCCTCACCTAATGAGCTTGTTTGATTCAAAATGGCCGCCTCACCTAATGAGCTTGTTTTATTCAAAATGGCCGCCTCACCTAATGAGCTTGTTTTATTCAAAATGGCCACCTCACCTAATTAGCTAGTTTGATACAAAATGCCCCCAAGGCATCCTCCACGCCAACAGAATGGCCTCATATACATACCAATGGCTGCAAAAATGCTAATTCAAGTTGTCATTTGACAAACCCATGGGAAGTATAGTTAGTATGTCAAATGACAAACTCCCATGGGAAGTCTAGGTAGTATGTCAAATGACAAAGGCTTTGGTAGTACTGGTGTTAACACCATTACACTTGATTGACATGATTTCACTTTCTTTCAATTTAATACGTCAGCACATTTAAATTGTAACAACAGACATAAAATACAGGATGTCATTATACTTAGTCTGTGGCTCAGTCTTAGCTTCAAAATAGTTACCAGATAGATTGAGAGGGATAAGGAAATAGGAGGAGAGATGGTTTAAAGGAAATTGTCTTGAGCATGTTACCAGAAGTGACACTTCCCATCAGATTTCTGCTGAAATCCAGGTACGTTTGTAAACAGCTCTTTACTTTTGACGACGAGTCTGATAAAGAGATGACACCAGCCTTTCAGGCGTACAGAATCGTTGCAGGTCCAGCATGTCCGAGCCGGTTCTCGTTTACGTTTCAACGTCTCCTGGTTTCGCGTTGGTCATCAGAAAATGCATCAGCTCCTGGCCTCTGACTTCAAGATAACTTATTCCAGGAAGGAATAAACAAAGTTTTGAGCTTACGCTCGTTCAAAGTGGACTCATAACAACATGTTATTAGTCCTTAACTGGATGACGTGTCCTTAGCGTGTGACTGAGTTCATCCAGCCCTTTGGGACAACCTCACATCTTGAAGTTTTCCCAGCAGACTTCTTTCGTTCCAGCAAAAACTTAGAACTTAATAGAAGATCTGAGAGGAGCGAGACTTGTCTCTTTTTCATTGGTCCAAAACCAGTCGAGCAGTTCACTTGTTATCACGATTCAAGGTGAAATCCAGAGCAGAGGGAAATTGTTTAGGAAAAGTATCTGAGTGAAGAGACTTTCAGACGCTAGATGAGAGTTTTAGCTGAAACTCAACAAAAACAATTTCTGTGTAAGTCAGTTTGACCTTTTATCTGAACTTTAACACCCTTTCATTTGATCAAGTAACACAGTCATGCTTCACATTTAAAGAATAACAGCATATAACATATATCATGAAAATGACAAAAGTTATTCTTTTGATTACATTAGAATAAAATCAAAGATAGAAATAGTCTCTTTTGGTGACTATGTTCTCAGATTACAACTAATGGAATAATTTGTATTAAATGTCTTGCTTTACTGAGAGGTCAGTAAAGGTCATCACTGGACAGTTCAAAAACCTTAGTTTGACCCTGGGTAGGTCCACTACAGAATACATAATTACATGAAGCTCAGTTCTCACCTCCTTCTACAGGTGTGCAGTGGAGAGCATCCTGTGCTCCAGCATCAATGTGTGGCATGGAGGCTGCACAGCTGCAGAAAGAAAAGCTTTGCAGAGAGTGGTGAAGGCTGCACAGAAGTCTGTTGGAGTCAGTCTCCCCACCATCACAGACATTTACACCTCCAGATGCAGGAAGAGAGCCACCTGCATCATGAAAGACCCCACTCACCCAGCACACACACTTTTTGTCCTGCTCCCCTCAGGCAGAAGGTTGAGGAGCATTAAGTGTGGGACTACTAGACATAGGGCCAGTTGACCAAGACAGCTGATTGGTTATGTTAAACTCATAAATCCCTAACAAACAAAAAAAAAATGACTGTAATGCCGCTTTAATCGGAGATTTGACACTTTATCTGGGCTGCTGTATTCATACCCATCTGCTTACAACAGACTCATGTTCAGGCTGCTGTTTAATACACCATATTATTGTTGTTTACCATATTTCTTAGACCCTTATACACTGTTTCTTTTCATAGTTTATATTATTGCTATTTTTGGGTGTAACTGGGACCTCGAGTACACAATTCTGTTCCATCTCAGGGACCACATGAGATGTGATTGACAACAAAGTTGTGAGAGTGCAGCCTTCTGTAGCCTCCAGATCCAAGATGGCTGCTAATCAGCAACACCTGCAGGCCATCCCACTGACGAGGACCCGGCCCTACATAAGGCTGCAGACAAGCTCCACTCTCAGCTGGAGTATCAATATCTTATGGTATTTATGCTTTTGGCCAAGTTGTTCTGCAGTGAAACAATTATGAATATTCACCAAAGTTCATGCTCAGTAATCCAGGTATAAAATCCATCATTCAGTTGAACGTTGTTGGATTTATTGTCTCCTCATGTTACAGCTCACCTGTGTCTTTCTGGTGTCCCTTGATCCCAGTTCTTCTGTCCTGTGCCCTCCAGCCACTTGCCTGCCTCACTCGTGTCCACATCCTGGAACACTCTTTGGACTGTCCTCCCAAACTGAAACAAGTCTTCAGACTGTAAGAAAAGAAATAACTTGTTCAGATCCTCAACCATCAATACATACTTACCTGACCCTCTCCTAACTTCTCAGGGTTCCAGAGGACCTCCCTTGTTCATCTGTTATTATTCACTGTAAAAGTAAACACTCAACATTTTAACCTGTGGAGTCTTGACTCGTTCTGGTCTCATAACTATGTGGGTTCCCTGTGGTCTTAACAAAAGTCACCTTGAATTTTATAGACTTTGGTGTTTAGAGCAGAAGATGCAATTCTGGTTCGGACGCACCAAAGAGGCGTGGGAGGTGTGCTCTCTTCAGCCCACAGAGGACGTGCCGATGCTGCTGAGCTTTCTTCACAACCCAGAAGACAGATCATGGTCATGTGCCTGGTGCGCTCCTCCACCTCTGTGTTGTTTGTGAGCAGCGGTGTGTGATGGGGTTTTGTTTTTCTGAAGTGAGCTCTTGCCATTCTGAACCAGGTAATGATTTTAGGGTAAGAAGTCAAAGGTCACCTCTTTCTTTATATTGCTATACAGTGTTTTGATAACTAATTAACATAGAAACGTCAAATTTCTCAGCTGGACACCTCATTGGTCAACCATTTTTTCTACTGATTTCAAGGTCAAACAGCAAGCTCAAAAGTCACCCCTTACTTTAAAGGACATGACCCTTTTCAAATTGCATCGCCACTAATATTTAGTAGTTAATTAAATAATGAAACAGTAGCGTTTATTTATATTGTAGAGAAATAACGCTAAATGTGTTATTTCATGTTTTTTAGCAGTTTTTATCAGCAGCTCTGGGAAGATCTGCCCCTCTCCATATATGGGCATTGATGTCACTGAAGTATCCGCCTTGAATACATGCAGAGTTATAACAAGCATGCATCAACGTAGCTTCATTATTGCAGCGGTGTTAAAAAGTTCTAAAAATAAATAAAAAAACAGAGCGCTGGTCCAGCTGTACCCACAACTGCACCATGAAATATTTAGAGGTCGCGCATCCACGTAGGACACTATTTAATTCGCTCGCTCGCGACAAGTTCATTCATTTCCTCATGAAGTCGGCTCGGATTTTTACCCCTTTCATAAGTCAAACCCGCGCTATTCCCGCACAGACCAGTGCTACTGGTCCTGCCATTTAATCCTCCTCAGGTCATTCATAAGACAACAGGTGATGCAGGTAGGTCCCGCTCAAATAAACTTGTTCAGAAATGAAGCCGGAGCGCTGCTCCAAACGTGGCGTGGAGCTGAGCTGTACAAGTTGTCGTGTCATTTTTAATATTTCCTCAGTAATAATTGAACAGCTGGCTGCAGTGATCAGTGCGCGCAGACAACAGAGGCACCTCCGATGATCAGAGAGAGAGAGGGAAAAAAGGGAAACATTTTTAATATTCCCTTGTTAATAAATCTGCCTGTTGATTAATCCTGTGGTCGCACACTGATGTCTATCATATTCTGAGCGCGGATCCGAGGCTCTCACTCTCATAAGCCTCCATCGCAAACTCACTCCTGCCTTCTGAGTGGAGCCTGTATTGACGTCTCTCCAGACTTCGGCAATCTTCGGCGGAGTTTCCGGAGGTTTCCGGGAATCCGTTGTTGTTGTTTTTTAATTTTTTATACTCGCCTGGCCCAAATGCAAAAATGAAAATAGACATCATATTCTACTACAGTAATTGTCCAATATGGTGAATTGTTACTGTCACGGTGGGTGTTGTCCTTTAAAGAGCTCTAAT
Organism: Garcialebias charrua; assembly: GCA_038048925.1. Taxonomy (NCBI): domain Eukaryota; kingdom Metazoa; phylum Chordata; class Actinopteri; order Cyprinodontiformes; family Rivulidae; genus Garcialebias; species Garcialebias charrua. The sequence goes on along the minus strand of JBBPBX010002384.1, from coordinate 71,081 downwards.
ATGATAAACAAAGAAATGTCTAACTTCACAGCTGGACTCCATGTGGCTCAACCAAGATCCCTATGGATGTTTAAAGATTTAGGGTCAAAGGTCAATCCTTTCTTTGAATAGCTCTAAATTGGGAACGCTCTCGGCAAATGCAATTTCTCTAGCGTGTTTTCAAAAGATAAAACATTTGCTGAAAAAACTGAATATTAAGTTTCAAAGATACTAATAGCAGGAGAGTCCTGAAAGAGCTGAACATTTTTATGTCTTAAAACTGCAGGACAAGCGAGATGAACGGAAGACACTTGAACAGGCTCTCAGTAATGCTTAGCAGCATTCACACAATGACAAAGCAGAACAAAGACAACTCATGGGTTTTAGATCTGTTGATCAAAAGATAAACATAAAGAATCGTTGATTTACCAGTTTCAATTGAATTAAACTGACATAAGGCGTTTTTAAATAAAATGATTATTATTATTTTCCCCAAACGTAATATCTTGTGTTTATCACACTTCATCATTTGAAACAATAAAGAACGCATAGAGAAGCTGCAATAAGCCACAATGCATCTGCACAAATGTGCAAAATGCTCTCACACACACACTTGCACAAAGGAACTGATGCAGCGATGCAATGTTTTCAGTTTCTGAGTATCTGGTCTCAACCACAGGATCTTCTGTCCCCTTTCACCCCCTTCTGTCTCATGCTTTTTGAGAAGCAGTGACCACATGACCGCAAGTTGCTTGCAGGGAACACAGTTACAGAGTAAAACCCCTGTTTTGTCATGGAACATGTTTTTGAACACGAGAAGCAGCACAATAAAAGAGCAAACAGGCAGAAGACTGAAGACACCTGCTGGGACAAGCAAGCAGCTCTGAGAGACAACAGACAGGACGAGGACGACGATGATGATGAAGAACCCCGTCACTGTGGCAACCTGCCTCTTGCTTTTCTCGTCCCTCGCTGTCCTGGTCAAAGAAAGTAAGCTGGCTGCAGAATACTTTAATTTTTTATTATTAATAAACTCTATTATGTTCTGGTGTCACAGCTGTAATGGTCTTTCATGGTCAAAATTGGAGATTTTATTACTGATAAAGCAGTGAGGGACCGTAGAGAATTTCACAAACAATAAAAAGGAAACTCAAGTTATCAGGGTAAAAACCAGTAGATTTATGTATGTTGGTAGTACTTTGAATGAAACATCATTCTGTGGGATGATTTCTGTGTGGACTTACCTCATTTTTTTCTCCGTGATAGTTTCAGGCAGCAACAGTCCAACAGAGTGCTGCTTTGGCTTCTACCTCAAACCTCTGCCGAGGAGCCGAGTGGTGAGCTTCCAGAAAACCGATCATCAGTGTCCCAAGGAAGGAGTTCTGTAGGTGTCTCCTCGCTTCTTCTCAAATTTCAACCTTACAATCAATTCAAAATGCAATTTGTGAAGGGTTTAATGTTTTAAAATGGCTAAACTCATTTTAAAAACTGATTTAGACGTTATCGCACTTAAGTCTTTTAATAAAAATATGTAACAATCAAGTAAAAACGCCCTGTTTTGATTAGTTGTTTGAAGTTTTGCTCTCCGTTTCAGCTTGACAATGAAGAAAGGTGGTAAAGTCTGTGTGGACCCGTCTCAGCAGTGGGTCAAGAACATAATAATCAAACTCAAGAAGGTCCAGGCTAAACCTGTGGACAACCCCACGACGGACAAGCATCAACCCGACACCACTCACCAAGCTCAGCAGAGCCGCCAGTGAACACATTTCCATTTTTATACTGAGAACACTTTAAAATATTAACAATAAATGCAAAACTTCTCAAAGTGGTTTATCTTTTTTTGTCATCGCTTTATTTTACTTTTTTAATTTGTGCGATAAATTATGTGCCAACTGACAAACCAAGTAAAATAATGTAAATTGTTAATGGAAGGAACATGTACCCATCACATTTCACTCAGGTTTGACCAAACGGTCACATTTTAAGCTGATTTTAGTCTAAAACTTTAGTGTGAAAGGTGGCAGGAGAAATGCATTACTTCAAAGAATGCTAAATCTTTAATTTGTTCAATTTATGTTTAAAAAACATTTTAATAAAAAAATTAACAAAATGCTGACTTGTCATTTTTAACTGAAGTAACAAATGAGTGCCTTCATGTTAATCCTTTGAATTCACCATTTTTCAGGCTGATATGAAGTTCAACATTTTCAAGTGTTTATGTTAGGATTTATGACGTTTAATGACAAGTTTAATCAATGGAAATCCAAAATCCTGAAAGGAACTGTTACACTTCATCCTAAAGGAGCCAGCAGGACTCATGTTCATGTTTCTGATTCTGAGTTCAGAGCAGTTTGTTCAAACGTTAACAAAGATCCTGGACGACAAGCAGCTCCTGGAGTTTGTGTTGTGACTTTCAGCTACAACCAAAGTTTAGCTCTGTATCTGTAAAACTGACTTCATCTTAGACAGTTTGTGATTTCCAGGGTTGGTTAGTTGTGGCAGACATCTTGAGCTGGTTTTGCTTCACCTGGTTGTCTAAGTTGTAGAAGTTCTTACATGAATTATTTCATGGTATGTGTATAGTAAACAACAAAACTTTTAAAGATTATTTTCCACAATCTGTCCACACTCAGAGTATGTGTTGTAGATCAGTCTCAGCTACTACCACTTCCGCGATAAACAATAAATCAGTTAATCGCATGATAAATGAAAATTATCAACCTCATTTTCATTTATTGGCTTTAACGTTTCTTCATGTCTCTCTCTTTCTACTGGACACTGGATGACAAAAAGCTCAACTCCGGTGTTCTTCACTGACCCCTCCCTTTCTCTTTAAAATCCATTTTAACCGTCCAAAATGGTTTTTGGATCGTTAAAAGCAGCTTTTGAGAACCAGAAAAAAGGACGGAGACAGTCAATGTCACGTCAAGGGGCCTCCCTCCCATTTTTCTTTAAGAGACACGCTGCTCGCTCCCTCACTATCCATCCTTCGGTTCAGTCTTATACTGTCATCTGGTGGTCAAAAAAGGTACTACAGACAAAAATAAAATTAACCAACATTTCTTCTTAAACTTGACAATAATTACAGGTAGTCCTCGACTTACGACGGAGATCCGTTCATACGCGGCGGCGTAAACCAAATTCCGACGTAAGTCGGAACATAAGTACATACTGCAACTTATACGTACAGTACTGTATTGTATTTTACCAAGCACTTAGCCTATCCTAACACAGTACCCTACATAATTATCAAAAAACACATACATTTGGGAGCCATAATGAAGGGGGGGAAAAGTGTTAATTTCCAACTGGGATGCTGGTGACGCCTTTCCTCCGTCCCTCCTCCGTATTCTCCATTCGTTTACGACGTAAAACCGCGTTCACAGTACAGTTTTGTTTTGTTTTTTGAATGTCCAGAGGACCAGTACTAGAGAGTACAAGGCAGAATTCTTCCACAGCTATACGTTTACTGCGTAAAACCGGAAACTGCGTAACTCGGCTTTTCAAAATAATTTTTCAAAATAATTTTTTATTTTATTTTTTTTAATGGGAGATGCATCGTAACCGCGAAACGTCGTAACTCGAGACCGTCGTAAGTCGAGGACTACCTGTATTGTCAAATTTCCATACCATACCATACCAACTTTATTTCTAAAGCACTTTATAAAACCGTGAGACCAAAGTGCTATACACAAACATAAAATACAGTACAAAAATAAAATACAGTACAAAATTAAAAAGGTCAGATAAAAGACTAGCATTAAAATAGTAAAGTTTCACACAATAAAACAAAACCAAACATCTCGGATCGCGTCAAAAGCCAAAGAGAAAAGATGAGTTTTAAGAAGAGACTTAAAAACTACAATGGACGAGGCTTGTCTTATGTCACTCGGAAGGTCATTCCAGAGTTTAGGGGCAATCACTGAAAAAGCACGGTCACCTCTAGTTTTTGGAATCCTCAGAAGCTGCTGGTCAGCAGATCTGAGAGAACAGGAGGGAGTGTAAGATTGTAGTAGCTCAGTCAAATATGAAGGAGATCCAAATTTCAAACAATATTATCGTTTATCGCGATAATTTCTGAGACCATCTCCCAGCAAAATTTGTTATCGTGACAGGCCTAACCACCACACACAATTTTAACTCAATATTTGTAAAATTATCTGAGCTATCGACATTGTTTCAAGCTCAGTAGGCTGAGCATTTTGAATTGAGCTGACTCCAAAAGTTGTTGCTGCACATCCAAATGATTACTATCACGTTTCACTACAACTCATCTCGTGGTTCAAGAGATATTTTGCTGACAGACACGCAAACACAAACAATATGTGCATGGTTTCCCCTCTAAAGACGCAGACAGGTTTGACTTTGAGTCAGAGGAAGCATCAAAGCTGCTGTGGCTTCTGGTTGATGAAACCACAGGAAGCTCCAATCTGCACCACAGACTGTTCGACACAGGCCCGTCCAAATAAACGGGGATGTAGAAAACAAAAACAGGCTGAGCGCTTCACCCAAATGTTCAAAAATGACACTGCTTGTTATCATTTAAAACAATATGCTGTACTGTTTTCATATTTTGTGTCAGATGCACCTGCTTGGCCAGCAGAGGGCGCTCTTCACTCTTTCACAGCCTTTCATATGTGTCCTCACATCCAGCTTGACATTGCTCTAAGTGGACAGTCAAAATGAGAAATAGTTTAATCTAATTTACAAATGCCCTCCAGACAGCAGAGGCGACCATGTTTCGAGGCTTTTTAACCTGAGAGGACATGAGGAAATCTGAAATAAAAGCCTCACTATGTAATAAAACCCACAAGTTTTAATTCTGGCTGTAACCTTCAGTGACTTTACTTTGATCAAATGAATAAAGAGAAGAACAACCAGAAGATCTCCTTTTAGCATCTCAAACTGGGGTCAGCGCACCGACATCACTGATGCGACTTTAAATAGTTTCTGACCCAGGTTTTTATTTTTGCATCCTGCTTCACACTCACACATGCACAGTTTTAGGAGTGGCTTCTCCATCTAAGCCAGGGGAAGGAGCTTTTTTGGCAACACATGTGACCCATCGGAGGAGATGGTCTGATTAGACTCTGGAGGACCTGCTGCATGGATTTACATAGAATGAAAACTGGAGAGAGACGGAGTGGCTCGAGAGCCTCTTCTGTGCAAATGTGATGATGTTTTTCAATACAGCCAGCAAATTAAACAGAACAATGAGTGTGCCTCATATGATAAGAAAGACGCTCATATGAGTTTAGTTATCCTGAAAAAGCTCATTTGTAAGACAGAGGGAAAAAATATCTTGTTGATGTCCTATTAAATTTACATAAAAGCCAGCCACATGGCAGTGACCTACCTGTGGCGGAGAAAAATCAGGACAGAGCAGAAGCAAGCAGCTGGAGGTTTCACTGCCGACAGTGTAGAAATAAATATTTCAAATGTAAAACAGCAAGCTAGTAAAATATTATATTACAAGAAGCTCTTGTTTAAAAATGCCAACACAAAGTGCAGGAGGCGTTACCCACGTAAAAGCTAAGAACACAGATGTTTTCACAGCTTTTTTCTATAGTGAAGCTTATTTTTTGTGAGAAATCACAATGTATGATTCTGTGGAAAGGCTTGAACAATTAATATCTTACCTGGTGTAGACAGCTCTTTGAATGACCTCAGTTTGGAGAAATATATGGGGTAATTTAGACTAGATTCATGACACATTTTTCTGAACTAAACCGTCACGTACAGACATTTTGGATGTGTACATGGCTTAGATGAGAAATACATTTGGAACAGATTCCCATTAAGAAGCACATTTTAGTTAGGAGCATTTTGCTAACTGCTATAACAGAAAACCATCAGTGGACGATACTATTTGAAGCATGATAATTCAAACAAAGCATGAAAGGCTGTTTCAGAATAATGCCCATTCAAATATAACTATATGCAGGGATTAATTTTTTAACTGATTTATGCCTGAACGCAAATAGTGGGTGGGCTGGC
>JBBPBX010002384.1:34719-65060 GCA_038048925.1 Garcialebias charrua | reverse complement strand
GGTCCTCTACCAGAAAATTTTGAACAAAATAGATGCAATTTACTGCATTTTGGTGTATTTTAACAAGTTGTTAAACATCTACATTTACCTACATTTGTAAACAAGCAAGCGTCCTCCCGCCGCCTTACTTGACTGAACCGTCAAGTAAATCAGGCTCGGTTCCACGAGCCCGACTCTGTCCCTGCTCGTTGTTGTCCGACTCCACATGTGAAACCTCCAGGTGCCTGCCTACGGCTGCCTGGTTAGCGCAGAACTCACCCCCACCACTCTTTTACGGGTGGAGATGTTTTTAAGGGTAGAGGTAGAAATGTTACTTCAAGAGGCAGCTCGTATGTGATATTAAGAAGTTGTTAGTTTGTTGTGTTTAAAATTAGTGTTTATATAATTATTTTCAGTTTACATATCCAATATACATTTTATTTGTTCAAGGAAGCCATATCATAGCATGGATCAGTGGAAGGATTAAACCATATTGGATTTGGATCATCCAGATGGACTCTCAAGGCTGCAGAAAAAGTAAACTGTCTGCCTGAAGGAAAATCAACAATAAAGTCAAAAAAGGCGTTCAATACAAGATCATTCATTCAACCAAAGATCAACTGGACTTTATTTGTTACAGAAGACGTTTCGACCTCTATCTAGAGGGCTTTATCAATTCTATGAACAGACTGTGTGTGTGTGGAGTTATAACAGTCTTAGGAGTCATGCACCAACCTATGTAAATTGCAAGCTGAGGTAACACATACATGTAAATTGACAAATCACACCTTAACAGCAGGGGGTTCCCTTGAGGTCGCTGACAGAAGACACACAACTGTATGTAAATTGACAAATCACACCTCACAAACCAACAACAGAGGTTTCTCAAAAAACTTTGCTAGTCTAATTCACAGCCAAGACACCTCTGCTCCCATACGGTGTAAAACGTCTGGGAATCAACCCCAAAACTGAGTTATAAGTCTTAGAAAGTTGAAATCTCAGACCTCCTCCTCTGTTAAGAGAAGGTTTTTCTCTCTTAACATAAACAGCTTCCTTCACGCCCCTCTCAAACCATCTGTGCTCTCAGTCCAAAATTTGCACATTCTGGTCCTCAAAAGAGTGTCCCTTGTCCGTGAGGTGGAGGTGAACAGCCGAGTTTTGTCCAGAGGAGGTTGCTCTCCTGTGTTGGGACATTCTTCTGTGGATGGGCTGCTTAGTTTCTCCAATGTAGCGGTCTGGGCAGTCCTCGCTGCACTGGACTGCGTACACTACACCACTCTGTTTGTGTGTCGGGGTTCTGTCCTTAGGGTGGACCAGCCTCTGTCTGAGAGTCCTGCTGGGTTTGAAATGTACTGGGATGTTGTGTTTGTTAAAAATCCCTCTGAAATTCTCTGAGACTCCAGGAACATAAGGAATGACAATGTTTTTTCGTCTGTTAGTCTTTTTCTGTTCATTACTGTATTGTGTTTAACAGATTTCCTTGCTGACTTGACAAAAGCCCATTTGGGATAGCCACATGTTTGCAGAGATTTGTTGATGTGTTTCTGTTCCTTTTTCTTCCTTTTTGTCCTTGTGGGGATGTGTTCGGCCCGATGCTGTAAGGTTCTGATGACAGAAAGTTTGTGCTCCAGTGGATGGTGAGAGTCAACCAGGAGATACTGGTTTGTGTGGGTTGGTTTTCTGTAAACTTCAATGTTGAGACTGTCCTCTCCCTCCATATGCACCAAGCAGTCCAAAAAAGGCAGCTTGTTGTCGTTAGCATCCTCTCTAGTGAACTTGATGTTGTTATCATACCGAGTTCTGTCAGAGACCTCAAGGGAACCACCTACTGTTAAGGTGTGATTTGTCAATTTACATGTACTGTATGTGTTACCTCAGCTTGCAATTTACATAGGTTGGTGCGTGACTCCTAAGACTGTTATAACTCCACACGCACACAGTCTGTTTCATTAAATTGATAAAGCCCTCTGTCGAAACGTCTTCTGTAACAAATAAAGTCCAGTTGATCTTGTATTGAACGCCTTTTTTGATTTCATCATGTCCTGGACGACTGAGACTCTTCACCAGCATATCAACAATAAAGCTATCTCAATTTGACTCCCCAAACAGCCTTGGAAATGGGCTGACTAACAAATTTCTCCTGGGTCATGAGTAACTGAGGATAACAACTGCATCTATCGAGTTTTTTGATGTCTCATACCGTGTCCTAATAGACAAGATGTGACATTTCTTTTTTGTAATACCACTATCTACCCTCATGGTTCTTCTCCCTTTTCATATCTAAGATTATTATTATTCTGATAAGGAAGAGATGGCCGCGCTGATAACTAGCTGCAGCTTCGTACACTTAGTCCAGCTTTCGGATGACTTTGCGTACATGTTCTCGTTGTACCTTGGTGCAATGTCAATAAAGATATCCTGATTCTGATTAGTGAGCCTGAGCATTACCAAATCCAAGCAAACAGTTACCGGAACACACCCTGTCAAAATAAGAGAGCTCCCGGATCCTGTTCTGACAGGATCCAGCTCAAATGAAGCACTGCCTATATGTCAAGCAGGTGTGGCAAAAATTGGACACTTTGAAATGGCAAGCTGTTGGCTTGCCACCATGTGCTGGTGACACCATGTGTCGTTGTGTCCCTGGGCAAGACACTTAACCCCGAGTTGCTCCCGGTAGGTCTGGATAGCGCCCTACAAGGCAGGCTACCACTAACGGTGTATGAATGTGTGTATGAATGGGTAGATGGCTCGTATTGTAAAGCGCTTTGGGGCTCCTCAGAGGGGGCTGGAAGGCGCTATATAAATAAGCTCCATTTACCATTTACCATATTTATTTAGTGTCAAACATTATTTTTAACACTAGCACTCAACTAGCGAAGAAGGTAGGATTGAATGTTTCACATTTTGTTTATTTTGTATTTTCATATTGATAAATGCTATTTAGCTTTATGTTGCCTTTTATTTTGCATCAAGTCAAATTTGTTAGACAACAGTCCTTGGGTGAGTATGAGAAAATATCAAGGGAACTTGCATATTACAGGAACCCTCTTTGTTTCAGTTTGATATACAGACAACAAGGACTCATCCAACAGCATAAGACTCAACTCCACATTCAAGGGGCATAGAGCAAAAGAGACACTTTGGAAGTCCAGAACAAACTGAGAGGATTAGAGAGACAGGTAGGAAGGTACTTGGTTCACACTTTCCGGTTTCTCGGCATCCTTATCTCTGCTGACTTTAACTGAAAAGAGAACACCACAGTGGTCACCAAGAAGGATCAGCAGAGACTACACTTCCCGAGAGTCCTTAGGAAACCTGAACACCAAATTGCTATTGACCTTCTACCGCTCGTCCATCGAAAGTCTGCTGACATACTGTATCTCAGTATGGTACGACAGCTGCACCCTGGCTGACAGGGAGAGGCTTCAGAGAGTAGACAGCACAAAAGATAAATGGCTAAACCTCTCCACTCCCTGATGGACAGTTACACATCACGCTGCCTCAACAGAGCAAAAAGAATAATCAAGGACAGCTCTCACCCAGGTTCTGGACTGTTTGACTTGTTACCTTCAGGGAAGCACCACAGGCGCATCAGAACAAGAACAAATAGATTCAAGAACAGTTTTTTTTCCTGAAAGCGATTACCACATGGAACTCACATATGCACTGATTTAACAATCTAATCTCCCAACCCCCTGGACTTCTATTGTGCAATACTACTGACATTTCATACTCTTAATTACAAAGTACCTTACCTTTTAATTAGCTCACTAATATCCATAATGTGCAATATTCAAATTTGTATAATTGTGAAATAACTTTTATTTTTTACTTTCATAGTGCTATATTGCGTTATACTTTGTATATTTTATATATTTTTAGCTGTGTTTTCTAAGCATATTTGCACTGAAAAAGGAGTGGCTCTCAATCTCATTGTACTTGTGTATAATGACAGTAAAGGCATTCTGATTCTGATAATCTGATCCACGTCACCATTAAAGCTCTCTCACACAAAGTCAATCAAATGTTCCAGAAGATGTCTACTCTTCTACCCAAAACTCTGACAGAAGAAGTTTTCAGTTTATTTTAAAAGTCCAACTTTCACAACCTCAGGAAAAACTGTTCCAAATATTTTTTTCTCCATTCCTTAGGCATTTTCTCACCTCAAATATGCCATTGAATATTTGAGTAAAAAAACACACTGCCATCTCTCCAAGACATTTCCAAACCCCCACTGGTATGTCATAAGGTCCCACCGCTTTCACCTCCTTCATTCTTTTTGGGGCTTTCCAGACTTCACCCTCAATAATCTTTCCCACTTCCTGGTCCACAGATTCTTTGACCTCTACTCTTCTTTCTCTTTCATTCTCTTCATTCCTTAGCTCCTCAAAGTACTCCTTCCATCTTCCCATCACACTCTCCTCACTTGTTAGAACATTACCATTCCTATCTTTAATAAGCCTAACCTGCTGCACATCCTTTCCAGCCTGATCCCTCTGTCTTGTCAATCGGTACAAGTCCTTCTCGCCCTCTTTAGTGTTCAGCCTGCCATACAAGTCATCGTATGCCCTCTGCTTTGCCTTTGCCACCTCCCTCTTTGTCACATCTCCTTATATTCCTGTCTCCTCTCACTGTCATATTTCTGCTTGACTAACCTCTTTCTTTGAACGGCGCCCTGCACTTGACTATTCCACCACCAGGTTTCCTTATCATCCATGATAAGTCATTATCATGATATGATCTGTCCAGATGACACACCATGACACCAAGTACCTTCCTACCTGTCTCTCTAATTACTGTTGCTGTAGTAGCCCAGTCACTTGGAAGCTCTTTCTTACCACACAGAGCCTTTAACAGCTCGTCTCTGGATTTCTCACAACATTCTTCCTTCTTTAGCTTCCACCATTTGGTCTTCTTCTCTGGTTTTACTCTTTTTCTCTTCTTCACAAAAACAGTCATTCTACACACAACCATCCGATGCTGTCTGGCCACGCTCTCCACTGTCACAACCTTACAGTCTCCAATCTCCCTCAGGTTTCCTCTTCTAAACAGAATAGTCGACCTGCGTACTCCTTCCTCCACTCTTATAGGTCACTCTGTGTTCCTCCCTTTTTTGGAAATAAGTGTTAACTTCAGCCATTTCCATTCTCTTGGTAAAATCCACCACCATCTGGCCTTCCTGGTTTCTTTCCTTGACACCAAACCTACCCATCACTTCCTCATCCCCTCTGTTTCATTCACCAACATGTACATTCATGTCTGCTCCAAACATCACTCTTTCCTCCCTGGGAATACTCTCTATCACTTCATCCAGATTCTTCCAATTCTTATTTTTCTCCTCCACATCACAGAACATATCCACTGAATCCAGGGGAAGCCATTCTATGAACTTCCCAAAATCCACTCATCGGCAGCATAAACTCAGTGACATAATATTGCAAAACATCTTGATATTTTAGCTCCTCATGTGAGAAACACACCACATCACATATGGTGTTTTTCCACAGTCTCAATTTTCATCGGTTCTGCATGACACAACACCAGTTCAGGGCCTCCCCACAGTCGGGACCCACCCCACTCAGCTCGGTTTATGGGACCACCTTGTATGAGGTTCCAAGCGGACTGCTCCGAGGGGCCGATTTTGCCATAAGCAGACAGCAGCACATCACTGGATGACCCGCCCAGCAAAACTGCGAATGACATCTGAACCTCCACTTTCTTTTGATCATGTTGGAAGATGGCGCCACAAGAAATGAGCACATTTACAGAGAGATATCTGAGATGATGGCACAGCATGGCTACACCCTTACTTATAAGATTACCATCATCTGCAGCTCCTCTCTCCAAGATAGCCACTAATTGTCACCAGCTGTTGGCATTTGGCCACCTGATGAGAGTCAACATTACTTAGGGCTGCAGTCAAGTGCTACTCTTCGCTGGAGCATTATACTCTTCCATGATATTTATGTCTCTGGCCAGTTGTATTGCTGATGAATACAAATACTTATCTTGTTCTTCTGCCTTGAGTCACCCTGTCGCCTTGGGTCCTGTCCAGTCCTGGTCCAGCCTTGATTCCGTTCCTCGTGCCTTGCCCTTCTGCCACTTCCCTGACTGCCCTGCCCGATCCTCCACCTCCGGAACCCTTTCTGGATTACCTCGATGCTCCAGCTCAACGTCCAGACCTGTAAGGAGAAAAACAAACAAACTACTGTAATCTCAAGCTTCAACACCTGCTTCGAGACCTGACCTTGTTTTTTCTCCTCAGGGTTTCCAGGAGAGCACCTGTAAATATAATAACTCACTGTATATAATAAACACTGTCAAATCTTTATCTTGGAGTCTTGTCTCGTTCCGGGTCTCGTACTAACCTGGGTTTCCCGAGATCATTACAATAAGCAGTGCCAAGATAAGCTAACAAAAGTCAAGTCTGAATATGGGACGATTAAGGATCACAACAGGTGGAGTGGTTTGAACACAAAAAAGACCAGTTATGATCCTGCACACTTTGCACTGACGATCTCACCCACAGCGTGGGGAGTCAGGTCAATCTTCACTGTAGTGGCAAATCACCAACACCTGAGAAGAATCGAGAAGAGGAGAGCCGAGGAGCCACACTTACCAATGACAAAAGCAGTAATGAGGAACTCCACGGACTTTGCAAATAAGTTAAATAATTTAAGATGGCGCCAAGAGAAACTCTTGTACGTTTTCCACACAATACTGTACAGACATTTTTTAATTGATACAGCCTCCCAGACGGGAAGCAAAACATCTTCATGTTCAGAATAGGAGTCCAGTGTTTTTGTTTTTGAAACTTTTTTTGTGACCCAATCTTGTCTGTTTTTCTTTCTTTTTTTTGTTTGTTTCTTCACCAAAGACAATTCTGAAGTTTAATAACCTTTTTGCTCATCACGTGGCCTGTAGAACTTTTTACAGTTCGATTTAAACAAAAAATACAATATGACATTTGTATTTTTATTGTAAAGATACAATTAGATTAAACCAACCTTGGTAAACATGGAGGAAGAGGACAGTCTCAACATTGAAGTTTACAGAAAACCAACCCACACAGACCAGTATCTTCTGTTTGACTCTCACTCTCCACTGGAACACAAACTCTCTGTCATCAGAACTTTATAGCATTGAGCCGAACACATCCCCACAAAGCCAGAAGGGAAGAAAAAGGAACAGAAACACATTGAAAAATCTCTCCAAATATGTGGATATCCTAACTGGGCTTTTGTCAAGTCAGCGAGGAAATTTACAAAACACAATAATGAACAGAAAAAGGTGAACAGACAAAAAAAATTGTCATTCCTTATGTTGCTGGACTATCAGAGAATTTCAGAAGGATTTTCAACAAACACAACATCCCAGTACATTTCAAACCCAGCAGGACTCTCAGACAGAGGCTGGTCCACCCTAAGGACAAAACCCCCACACACAAACAGAGTGGTGTAGTGTATGCAGTCCAGTGCAGCGAGGACTGTCCAGACCTATACATTGAGGAAACTAAACAGCCTCTTCACAGAAGAATGTCTCAACACAGGAGAGCCTCCTCCTCTGGACAAAACTCAGCTGTTCACCTCCACCTCACGGACAAGGGACACTCTTTTGAGGACCAGAATGTGCAAATTTTGGACAGAGAGCACAGGTGGTTTGAGAGGGGTGTGAAGGAGGCGGTTTATGTAAAACGAGAAAAACCGTCGTTAAATAGAGGAGGAGGTCTAAGATTTCAACTTTCTAAAACTTATGGTGCGGCCTTGCAGCTGATTCCCAGACATTTCTCACCTGATGAGAACAGAGGAGCTTCGTTTGTGAATTAGACTAACAAAGACTTTGACAGGTCCCTGCTATCAATGTGTGAGGTGTGATTAGTCAATTTACATACAGTAGGATGTGTGTGTGTTTTCTGTAAGGTCTGCTTTCACACACTGAACTTTGAATGGGTCACAGGCACGTGTTGTCCCAAGTATGTGTGAATTTACATATGTTGGTGCGTGTCAGTGGCCCAGCCTGCTTATAACTTCCCTCTCTCTCACAGTCTCCTCTTTGAATTGATAAAGCTCCCCGGATGGGAAGCGAAACGTCTTCTGTTACAAATAAAGTCCAGTTGTTTCGGTATTGAACGCCTCTTTTGATTCAACCTTGGTAAAGGCCATAATAAAAAGAATACTTTCACAAAACACGTCAAGTTGAGACTGAGATGATTTTTCTGTCGCTGTGTGATTCTGAACAAACTGAGGATGGACAGATAATAATAATCATTTTATTTAAAAGCGCCTTTCAGGCACAAGGACACTTAACAAACCCATACAGTTAAAACATTATCAGAGTCAGAGTCAGAGTCAGAGAGTCTTTATTGTCATTTGCACCGCATGTGGTACATGTGATGAAAACGAGATTATGTACACGGGGTCCCAGTTACATCCAACAACAAATGCAAGAGAAAAACAGTAATAACATCTAGAATTAACTAAGAAAAACATCAACTAGTAATACACTAAGCTTAATATAGTGGGAATAAACAGCAGCACGAACATGAGTTTGTATGAGCAGATGGTCACAGATGAACACAGCAACAAGAAAACAGATCAGCATCAGTATGATGTGATATTTTGCAGTGTTTATTTTTTTATTTTTTATTTTTATTTATTCATGAGTCTAACAGCCTCAGGGTAGAAGCTGTTCCTCAGTCTAGTGGTTCTACACTTGATGCTCCTCAACCTCCGTCCTGAGGGGAGTGGGGCAAAGAGTGAGTGTGCTGGATGAGTGAGGTCTTTCATGATGCAGGTCGCTCTTTTTCTGCATCTGGAGGTGTAAATGTCTGTGATTGTGGGGAGACTGACTCCAACAGACTTCTGTGCAGCCTTCACCACTCTCTGCAGAGCTTTCCTCTCTTCAACTGTGCAGCCTCCATGCCACACGTTGATGCTGGAGCACAGGACACTCTCCACTGCACACCTGTAGAACGAGGTGAGAACTGGGCTGCTCAGACCAGCACGTCTCAGCCGTCTGAGGAAGTAGAGTCTCTGATGACCTTTCTTGATCAGGCTGGTGGTGTTGTTGCTCCAGCTGAGGTTATCATTCATGTGTACACCCAAGTATTTGTAGCTGGAGACCACTTCCACTGCAGACCCACCTATTTTCAGTGGGGCGTGGGTGTGTTTGTTCCTTCTGAAGTCCACAATCATCTCCTTTGTCTTCTTCACATTCATGTGAAGATTATTCTCTTTGCACCAGCTCTCCAGGTGTTCCACCTCCTGTCTGTAGCTGGACTCATCATTGTTTGTGATGCATCCCACCACCGCTGTATCATCTGCAAACTTAACAATATGACAGCCTGGAAGTGTGGCTGTACAATCATATGTGAGCAGAGTGAACAGAAGGGGGCTCAGCACACATCCCTGAGGAGAGCCAGTGCTGAGGGTTATGGTGGAGGAGGAGAAGTTGTGGATCTTCACGGACTGTGGTCTGTCTGTTAAGAAGTCTAGTACCCAGTTACAAATAGAGGGGCTTAGTCCAAGTGTAGATAGTTTGTCTATCAGAGTTTGGGGGATCATGGTGTTGAAGGCAGATGTGAAGTCCACAAAGAGCAGACGCACGTATGAGTCCTTCTGATCCAGGTGGGTGAGAGCAGTGTGGACCACGGAAGAAATGGCGTCCTCTGTTGATCGGTTCTCACGGTATGCATATTGATGAGGGTCCTCATTGATGTTGACGGTTGCCTTGATGTGGGACATGACCAGTTTCTCAAAACATTTAGCGACTATCGGGGTGAGGGCCACTGGTCTATAGTCATTCAGACCAGTCACTGTGGAGCTCTTTGGGACTGGGATGATGGTCGCGGTCTTCAGGCAGGTGGGAACTGACTCCAGTGCAAGTGAGGTGGTGAAGATGTCAGCCAGCACCTCACAGAGCTGGTCCGCACATTCCTTCAGAACTTTCCCTGGGATGTTGTCTGGTCCGGTTGCTTTATGAGGATTAATCTTTCTGAGACTGCCTCTCACTTCTGCTGCGGACACCCTGAGATGCTCTTCATCTGGTGATGAGGTGAGTCTGGTGCTAGCTGGTCTGTTTGGATCATCAAAACGTGCATAAAACTTATTGAGGGCATCAGGCAGAGATGGGTCCCTGGGGCATTGTTTGTTTTTGCCTTTGTAATCTGTTATGCATTTAATACCCTTCCACATGCTCCGTGGGTCTTGTGAGGTGAACTGTCCCTCGATCCTCTGTGCATACGTGGCCTTGGCCTTCTTAATGCCATCCTTCAGTTCATTCCTGCTCTTTCTCAGCTCCACTTTATCTCCTGACTTGAATGCAGTGTCCCTGGCTGCTAGTAAGGCGTGAACTTCTTTATTTAACCAGGGTTTCCGGTTCAGTGACAATTGAAATATAAAAGATGAAATAAATATATAAATATAAATATAAAAGAAGAAATATAACAGATGTTTAAACATTCAGGGTAAAATTTGAACAATTGGATGTTCAGTATTTTTTATTTACATTTTTTAAAGATGCAGTATAGTGGAAAATCGTGCCATGGCTTTAACATCTGTTTGATCGTAACAATCCACTTGTCACCTGGTCAAGGTATCACTATAATAAACATGAAATGAGGATTTAGAGTGTAAAGGAATGTTTCTGTCAGTCAAATATAAGCAGTACAGTTAAATTTACCCTGGTGGGTTTTATAAAGCTGCTCTGAAATGTACATTTCTTCAAGGAAACCATTTTTATGGCTTGAATGAGATCAGCATTTGAGCAACAGGCTCAACTTTTACTTCCTGTGAACATATGAAGTCATGATGAGTGTTTGCACGCTTGTCTGCCAACATGTCTCCACACACGGAGCGAGGTGTGAACCAAAATTCAGAGAATCAGAGGCTTTGAGTTTGAGATTTTGAATTCGAGACTTTGAATCCTGAAAGTCCCTGCTGCTTCATCCCCACAATAAAATAAGCGTTGTTCATTAACAGCTGGACAAACAGCTGTAAAGCACTTGAAGAGTTATTCACGTGAGGCTGAGAGCAACCAGGAGGAAGAAAGAGGAACAAAAGCACAAAAGCAGAGCGAGAGTCGCTCGGCTGAAAGATGGAAATGAAAAAGGGAAGAGAAAGGAGTTTGTGCTTGTTGCAGTCACCGTGGTGATCCAATCACAAGTGAGGGACACACACAATTACAACCATACACACACACACACACACTCACAAATAACCAGTGTGATGTCAGCTTTTCCTGACAGATGGGATCAACATAAATTAAATCATGTGACAACTGGAGTGGGTGTGTGTTTATAGTGTTAAAAGGATGGACACACACATGGCTCATAACTGTTATCATAACGGTTATTATCATACCAGCAGGGTGATGAGCTGTACATCACCTGAGTTCCTTTAGTGTTTTGAACCAAAACCTACCTTCAGAATAAGCCAGATATTACATTTCTTGTCCCGTTGGCATGGTAATAAGCATCATCACACACACACACACTGCATGCCTTTGGCTCAGCAACCCAACACTGATGGTAGTTCAGCTGTCCAGGTTTCTCAGACACATGATGAGGCTGTTCTGCATGGCAAAAAAAAAAAAAAAGAAGGTAAAACCTCTTTGTGTGGCAGCTGCTGCGTCGCTTAGAGATAAAATAAAAATAAAAGGAAATTAGAACCAGGAATTAAAGTGAAATTATGAGAGAAAAGGAATGGACCAAAAAGCTGGAGATCGATGCCTTAAGTATAATTACCTGCAGCTTCCTGGGTTGCTATGGAAACCAGATGAGAGGAGGGGGAAGCAATAGAGATGAAATGGATAGAGGGCTAAGACTAATATCTAGGCTATGTCCACTGTTTTTATTCTATTCAAACAGAATGGAAGGAGGAGGAGAAAGATAAAAAAGAGGGGAAATAAGATGATGAAGTTAGAGGAGGTGGAAACGTGTGAAGGAGAGTGGAAGCATGAATAATTACTGACTTATTGACATTGGCTGCCTCTGCAACCCCCTCCACGATGTTCTGTCATCCATCACCCAGACTGCCCTGTCTCTCCCCCTGCCTCATGTCTGACCACCACATTCTGCTCCTTTCCCTTCACCTGTAAATGACTTCACAGCTGCAAATCTTATTTTATTTCTTCTTTTTTTTTGTGGAGGGGATTATATTCAAATATAGCACCCATTTCCTCTCCTTCCGTTTGTCTCATGCTCATTTATGGAAATGGACATAAAATCGACAAACACCATTTAGCAGCATCAACGTTAAGCTGCAGGTGCATTGCATTAACTTTATTGACTGCTCTGATGCTTCTAAGTGCAGCTTGTTGAATGTGACCTCGATGAGGTGAAGCATCAGACAGAGGGCTGTTTCTTTAAATGGAGGGAGGGGGAGAGAAGGAGGGAGGGAGGGAGATGTAGTAGAAAAAGAGGAGTTGTTGTGGTTCAAGAGCTCTTTTTTGTAGAGAGGTGTTTGTGTGTGGATTAAGCAGGGGTTTTATTTTAATTTTAAGAAAGAAAGAAAGAATGCACGCGTCTCCAGGATTAATCTGACGTCGCTCAAATAATTTAAGGAGGAGATGTCCCACATCCAGGATTCCTTCAGACCATGAGGTGATAGAAATCTGACCTCTGAGGTGATTGTTTTTAAGGACTCAGGGACAAAAACAAGGAGTTAACCAAGATTTAAAGTCAAATTACAGCTTTTTTTTTTAAAGACTCTTCATAGACACTTTGGCAACTCGAGGATAAATGACTTCCTGAACATTTTATAGTTTAAATTAAAGAAGAAGAAAAAACATGTTTTCCACAAAGAGTCATGGTTACTTTATGGACCGTTAGCATTTTGCTTTAAACTATTTTTGTGGGCAGCCACCACTTGTTGCTGAACATTTTTTACCTCCTGTTGAATCTCTTCAGATTTTCTTTTCCTGCTTCTGAGCAAATATTTCAGCTTTAGAAACTAAAGTGACAGAGAGGAAGGCAGATGGCACAGAAAGAAGGTGGAACGGAGCAGGGGCGTGTTAAGATGGAGGACAATTTGGGGGCCAAAGCTGTGGCCGGGGCCCCCATGGCTGGTGGAGGAGTGGTGGTGGAGGTCAGGGAGAAGAAGGGACCTCTGCGGGCTGCGATACCCACAATGCCTTTCCCTCTGGCGGTCATCTGTCTTTTCCTGAACACGTTCATACCTGGGCTTGGTAAGTTGAAAACCTCTCTCTTCTCAGTTTGTGATTCTCTTTGTTTAGATGAAATATAAGGTGGAACTTTGTGGTGTTTGTCAGAAACGTAAATAAAAAAATACCGGTTTGAATGTAATGAAACTTGTTAATTTGGTAGATGATGGGCCATTTATCCTAGTTTTACACAACTCAAATTTTGTTTGATTACATCTGCATGTCTCTTTAAGTTAATAACCTGTTTCTACTTGGTCAACTGAAGGGGCAATAAGACAGAGAGACACCGTCCTGCCACCTTGTCTTCAATAATAAATGTGTCTAAATGATACACTGGGTTTATTAATGCACTGCAGCTGGAAATTTGATTTTCCAATGTTGATTGCAAAAAAAACTAAAAAAAAAACGTTTATGCTGTGCTCGTTGAATCCGCTGTAGTTTCCATGCCAGGTCACTAGTTGGCGCTATAAGTTTTTGTATTTCAATGACGCACACACATGCACACAAACACTTCAGCCTTAAACATGAAAACAGTTACATCCAAAATGGTGACTGTGCAAACCTTCGTTTGGACCGAGATGAGGTTGGGTTACAAATATTGAAATGGGTGATCAGCACAAACAGCACTCTTCTATCCTCCATTGTAACTGCTGTCCTCTTGCAGAAGATGTACTGACTGCAGCCGCTCGTATTGTGCATGAGTGGTTTCACGTAAGTTGGGGTTTTCCTTGAAACGATGCTAAGCCCTGGATTCAAAAAGCTTTGCTCTCAGAGAAAATTACCTTTGTTGTCGTGTACACGAACGGTCAAGAAGGTTTCTATCTCTTTAGAACATACATCAAGTGTATTATAAAACGTGGGAAATGGGAATAGTTTTTAAAGACTTGTCTGTAATTTTCCCCAGATGTTTTGCTGCACTTGAAAGCGTCCATTATGTACACATAAGCAAAAAAACAACTTGCAGTCGACACAGAAGTTCAGAATGACACAAAGTAGAAGACCCACTTAGTCATCAAGTCACAATCTTTTTTGTTGTTGTTGTTAATTGCTTGTTTATTTGACATTTTCTGTTCCTGGTTTCATGTTTTGAATGTTTTCATGGCAGCCTTACAGCACCACTTACAGGTCTTGCATAGTTACTACAGCATCCTGAGTCATTTGTGTGTTTCTGTCTGGATGAAAACATTTGTAGAAACTGTGCTGCGCTTATAAGGATATTCAGACATGACAAAAACAATCTTCTTTAACCTTTTCCCTTTTCAGGGGTTGCCACAGCAAGTCATCCTCCTCCATCTCACTCTATCCTCTCACATGACAAAAAATATACCTATTGTATCCTGAACACAATTTTACAGGTGCTAGTCATAAAATTAGAATATCATGAAAAAGTTGATTTATTTCAGTAATTCCATTCAAAAAGTGAAACGTATATTATATTCATTCATTACACATAGACTGATATATTTCAAATGTTTATTTCTTTTAAGGTTGATGATTTTAAATGACAACTCATGAAAACCCCAAATTCAGTATCTCAGAAAATTAGAATATTATAGAAAGGTTCAATATTGAAGACACCTGGTGCTGCACTCTAATTAGCTAATTAACTCAAAACACTTGTTGTAACGGCCTTTAAATGGTCTCTCATTCTGGTTCTGTAGGATACACAATCACGGGGAAGACTGCTGACTTGACTGTTGTCCAAAAGATGACCATTGACACCTTGCACAAGGAGGGCAAGACACAAAAGGTCATTGCTAAAGAGGCTGGCTGTTCACAGAGCTCTGTGTCCAAGCACACTAAAGCTTGATTTATACTTGACGCGTCGCGCTGCGCGCGAGGGGCGCGCGCCAGAAGTGACGCGATATCGCAGTCCCCGCCCCCTGCGCGTTGGCCCCGCGCGCCGTCTTGGCGCGTGTCGCGCACCTCCGAATTTTTGAAACTCCGCAAGCCTAGTGCGCGCGCCACACCGTTGACTTTTGCCGTTGACGCCGTGGACTGGGCTTTCAAAGAACAGCACTTTGCCATGCTCCGCCGTGCGTCAACTATAAACAACGTGGCGAAACTATGAACGCAGCGCCGCGCTCTGCACGCACCGCGCGCACGCTCCAGCTTGCGGACCAAAGCGCGACTATAACTCAGCCTTAATAGAGAGGCAAAGGGAAGGAAAGGATGTGGTAGAAAAAAATGTACAAACAGTAGGGATAACCACACCTTGGAGAGGATTGTGAAACAAAACCCATTCCAAAATGTGTGAGAGATTCACAGAGTGGACTGCAGCTGAAGTCAGTGCTTCAAGAACCACCACGCACAGACGAATGCAAGACATGGGTGTCAGCTGTCGCATTCCTTGTCTCAAGCCACTCTTGAACAAGAGACAATGTCAGGAGCGTCTCACCTGGGACTGCTGCTGAGTGGTTCAAAGTTATGTTCTCTGATTAAAGTAAATTTTGCATTTCCTTTGGAAATCAAGGTCCCAGAGTCTGGAGAAAGAGGAGAGGCACAGACTCATGTTGTCATGTGTCAAGTTTCCACAGTCAGTTATGGTTTGGGGTACCATGTCATCTGTTGGTGTTGGTCCACTGTTTTCTGAGGTCCTAGGTCAATGCTTCCATCTGCCAGGAAGTTTTAGAGCACTTCATGCTTCCTCTTGCTGACCAACTTTAGGGAGATGCATATTTGATTTTCCAACAGGACTTGGCACCTGCACACAGTACCAAAGTTACCAGTACCTGGTTTAAGGACCATGGTATTCCTGTTCTTAATTGGCCAGCAAACTCACCTGATCATAACCCTATAGAAAATATATGGAGTATTGTGAAGAGGAAGATGTGATACACCAGACCCAACAATTCAGAAGAGCTGAAGGTCACTATCAGAACAACCTGGGCTCTCAGAACACCTGAGCAGTGCCATAGACTGATCAACTCCATGCCACGCCGCTTTGCTGCAGTAATCCAGGCAAAAGGAGCCCCATCTTTTTCAAGATGGCCGCGCTCCGACCGGCAGCAGCTTCATGGGCTCCTAGTTCATCCCTAGCTTTTAGTAGTTTTAATAGTGATTTTGTACCTGACTCTGCACGTTTTATGCGGGTGAATTATAGCCGAACTGAACTGTTGAGAATTGGAGCGAATTTGCCACAGGGAACAGCTGAAATCAGTAACAAACTCAGATCTATACTCGGCAGGATGCGGCTTTTGAAGTCTTCCACCTGGAAGTAGCAACGGAGGTGCTCCGGCTCACACTCCGGCAAAAAGAAAAGAAAGCGCTGCTCCCGACGTCAGAAGTGAGGCTGCCGGACGGGGATTATGGTTAGACTGAAGGCGGACGCTAAAACCGGGAGACCCCCGATGCCGGCTCTTTTTCTGGCTGAAGCCTCGGATATAGTCGCGCTTTGGTCCGCAAGCTGGAGCGCGCGTGCTGCGCGCGCACTGTGCATGCGTTTATAGTGTGGCACGGTAGCGCATGGCAAAGTGCTGTTCTTTTACTGACCAGCAGGTGGCAGTACCCTCTAAAACCTGTGCATATGTTGCAAGAAAGGGTGTAGAAGAAGAAATCTACCGTAGAAGAAGAACTGTTTGAAATCACACAACAAAAACAAATGGCTTTCCGCTCGCTCGGGGAATTTAAAACATTTGAATCACATAAAAAACATTCCTCCATGCGTCGCGACGCCGTTTCCACGACCACAGCGGCGCAGACAGTTGCAGATTCTGGCGTGAAGGCTGTCGGGGAGGTCCCTACCCGACCTGTCAATCAATTCGGCGCGCGCGCTAGGCTTGCGGAGCTTCAAAATTTGGGAGGTGCACGACCACGCGCGAAACCAACGCGCTGGCCAAAGCGCGGGGGCGGGGACGTCGCGTTTGCGTCACTTTGGCCGCGCGCCCTATGCGACGCGTCAACTATATCCGAGGCTTAACGTCTGCTCGCTGGACAACAAAATGGATTTGTTTAGTCTGAGAGTGACAACGTCGGAGGAAATGAAGAGGTGCTCTGTGCTTTGCCTCACGGAAACGTGGATTTCTAAGGAAACACCGGACTCTGTGTATGAATTGGATGACAGACTCTTTTTCAGAGCGGATCGCTGCACAGAGACTACGGGAAAAACATGAGGCGGCGGTGTCTGTGTGTACGTGAGTACGGATTGGTGTATAAACTGTGCTGTTATCAGAAGCCTTTGCACAGCTACTATGGAGCTGATCACAGTGCGGTGTCGCCCTCATTATCTACCCCACGACTATTCAGTGATCCTTATCACTGTTATCTACATCGTCCCAGATGCTAATGCTAAAGTCACCCTTGATGAAATTCATGACTTACTCAGCTCGCTGCAGTGTAAATATCCAGAGGGGCTTTGCATTGTTTTAGGTGATTTCAACCACGTGAATTTAAAAGACTCTCTCCCAACCTTCAAACAACACGTATCCATAGCAACACGAGGGAGTAACACCCTCGATCACGTCTACACAAATGTAGGCACGTACACAGCGAAGCCACGCCCACCGCTCGGGGGTTCTGACCATTTATCACTCCTCTTGGTCCCAGCACAACTCCCCCCACTAAGACGTTGTAAACCAGAACAAAAGGAAGTAAAAATTTGGCTCCAGGATAGCTCCCCCATGCTGAGAGACTGCTTTGGAAAAACTGATTGGTCTGTCTTCAGGGAGGCTGCTGCTGATGGAAGCTCAGTGGACCTGGAACTTTATGCTTCCTCAGTTCTGGGTTATATTAGCACATGCTCTGAAAATGTATCCATAAAAAAATATGTTAAATCTTACCCCAACACAAAACCCTGGTTAAACAAAGAGGTTCGCACCCTGCTGGCAGCCAGGAACACTGCCTTCAAGTCTGGAGACTCAGAGGAACTGAGGAAGACCAGGAAAGAGCTGGTTGCTGGCATCAAGAGGGCCAAGGCCACATATGCACAGAGGATCGAGGGACAGTTCACCTCACAAGACCCACGGAGCATGTGGAAGGGTATCAAATGCATAACTGACTATAAAAGCAAGAGCAAAAAGTGCCCCAAAGACCCATCTCTGCCTGATGCCCTCAACAAGTTTTATGCACGGTTTGAAGACTCAAATAGACCACCTAGCACCAGACTCACCTCATCATCAGAGGAAGAGCATCTCAGCATGACCACAACAGAAGTGAGGAGTAGTCTCAGAAGGATCAACCCTCATAAAGCAACTGGACCGGACAACATCCCCGGGAAAGTTCTGAAGGAATGTGCGGACCAGCTCTGTGAGGTGCTGGCTGACATCTTCAACACCTCACTTGCTCTGGAGACAGTCCCCACCTGCCTGAAGACCGCCACCATCATCCCAGTCCCAAAAAGCTCCACAGTGACTGGTCTGAATGACTATCGGCCGGTGGCCCTCACCCCGATAGTTGCAAAATGCTTCGAAAAACTGGTCATGACCCACATCAAAACAACCGTCAACATCAACGAGGACCCTCATCAGTATGCTTACCGTGAGAACCGATCAACAGAGGACGCCATCTCGTCCGTGGTCCACACTGCTCTCACCCACCTGGATCAGAAGGACTCATACGTCCCTATGCTCTTTGTGGACTTCACATCTGCCTTCAACACCATGATCCTCCAAACTCTGATGGACAAACTATCCACACTTGGACTCTCCGTTTGTAACTGGGTACTAGACTTTTTAACAAACAGACCACAGTCAGTGAGGATCCACAACTTCTCCTCCTCCACCATTGCCCTCAGCACTGGCTCTCCTCAAGGATGTGTGTTGAGCCCCCTTCTGTTCACTCTGCTCACATATGATTGTGCAGCTACCCATCCAGGTTGTCATATTGTAAAGTTTGCAGATGATACAGCGGTGGTGGGATGCATCACAAACAATGATGAGTCCAGCTACAGGCAGGAGGTGGAACACCTGGAGAGCTGGTGCAAAGAGAATAACCTTCACATGAATGTGAAGAAGACAAAGGAGATGATTGTGGACTTCAGAAGGAACAAACAAACACACACCCCACTGAACATAGGTGGATCAGTGGTGGAAGTGGTCTCCAGCTACAAGTACTTGGGGGTACACTTGAATGATAATCTCAGCTGGACCAACAACACCACCAGCCTGATCAAGAAAGGTCATCAGAGACTCTACTTCCTCAGACGGCTGAGACGAGCTGGTCTGAGTAGCCCAGTCCTCACCTCCTTCTACAGGTGTGCAGTGGAGAGCATCCTGTGCTCCAGCATCAATGTGTGGCATGGAGGCTGCACAGCTGCAGAAAGAAAAGCTCTGCAGAGAGTGGTGAAGGCTGCACAGAAGTCTGTTGGAGTCAGTCTCCCCACCATCACAGACATTTACACTTCGAGATGCAGGAAAAAAGCCACCTGCATCATGAAAGACCCCACTCACCCAGCACACACACTCTTTGCCCCACTCCCCTCAGGACGGAGGTTGAGGAGCATCAAATGTAGAACCACTAGACTGAGGAACAGCTTCTACCCTGAGGCTGTTAGACTCATGAATAAATAAACAATAAGAATAAACACTGCAAAATATCACAACATGCTGATGCTGATCTGTTTTCTTGTTGCTGTGTTCATCTGTGGCCATCTGCTCATAAAGACTCATGTTCGTGCTGCTGTTTGTAATGACGTTTTTCTATTACTCTAGGGCTTAAGGGCGAGGCATAGCTCCGCGCTAGCGCGAGGCCACGCGGCGCCATGCTGTGCGAGCTGCGCTTGCACAAGCCTTTGATCGCTCGCGCTAACGCGCCAAGCTCAAATTTTACGACCGCTCACGCGCGCGTGGTGTCTCACATAAACTGCCCTGGTGGCGGACTGTTTTGTGTGACACACAAATGAATTAAATTCCTCTTCTTCATCGCTGATCTGGACTTTTCTTTTGTTTTTTTGCCAAAAGTCAAGTGATCGCTTGAAGCGGTCACCATTCACTTCCTCCTCCGATGAGGAGGAATGAATGAACTTGTTCTCAGACCCGACCTGTCAATCAAATCAGTAGGCTGTCAGCAAATGACCAATCAGCGACCTCAATTTGTCCCGTAGCTAAACGCTCCGCCCTGCTTCTGCTCAAATGACATGAAGTTTTTGAAGCGAAAACGTTGGAGCCACACGCTGCTTCACGCTGTGCTCTGCTGTGAACCCCCCACGCGCAGCGCGAGCGCTTGGCGCGGGGCTCGGTCCAGCGCGGAGCTCTGCGCCGGCCTTTAGTGTATTTCTAGTTGGATGTTTTTCTTAGTTAATCCTAGATGTTATTACTGTTTTTCTCTCACATTTTGTTGTTGGATGTAACTGGGACCCTGTGTGCATAATCTCATTTCATCACATGTACTACATGCGGTGAAAATGACAATAAAGACTGACTCTGACTCTGAACTAAGTATTGAATGAAGTACATGCTCATACTTTTCATGTTCATACTTTTCAGTTGGACATTTCTAAAAATCTTTTTTTTAAATTGGTCTTAAAGTCCATGACCCACCATGTTTTCAAATTGCATCGCCATTAATATTTATTAGTTTATTTAAAAATAATACAGGAGCGTTTATTTATATTGTAGAGAAATAACGCTAAATGTGTTATTTCATGATTTATAGCAGATTTTAGCAGAAGCTCCGGGAAGATCTGCCCCTCTCCAAATATGGGCATTCACATCACTAAAGATTCCGCCTTGGAGTTACAGGCGGAGTTATAATAAGCCTTCATCAACTTCCATGACCGCTGCTCTAAGAGAGGAAAAAAAAAAGAGAAGCGGTCGCTCACTGATGTCTGTCATATTCTGAGCAGCATCCACGTAGACATACTAGTTTAATTCGCTTGATCGCGACAAATTCATTAATTTCCGCATCGGCTTTTTATTCTCTCCCCTGACCAGACAGGTCGGGAGTAGAAAGGCAGCCGCGGCGCGGAGCTCTGAGCGCGCGGGCTTCCCCGTGCTCTCCCGTGCTCTCCCGTGCTTCCCCGTGCTCCAGCAACAAGGCTGGGACAGAACCGAGCCCCGGCACGAACTTCAAAGCTGACGCAGCGGAACGGGGAGCCAGGGAGAAGACGGGAGAAGCCGCGCGGCTCGCTCCTCTCTGGGCAGAGGAGAGGAGAGCAGCCAGCAACAGTCGCAGCGGTGTTATATCTTATTAAAAAGGTCTATAAAATAAATAAAAAATAAAAACAGAGCACTGGTCCAGCTGTACACAAAAATGCACCAGGAAATATGCAGTTTTACTCTCACTCTCATAAACCTCCATGGAAACTCATCCCTTCCTTCTGGGTGGAGACGTGACAAAAGTCACTCCACACTTCGACACTTTTCGGCCGCGTTTCCGGATTCATTCGGGACTCGGTTTTTTTTTTTTTTTTTTAACCCTCGCCTGGCCCAAATGCAAAAATGAAAATAGACGAAATATTCTACTACAGTAATAGTTCAATATGGTGAATTGTTACTGTCATGGTGGGTGTTGTCCTTTAAGTAATCTAATTTTCTGAGATACTGAATTTATGGTTTTCATTAGTTGTCATTTAAAATCATCAACATTAAAATAAATAAACATTTGAAATATATCAGTCTCTGTGTAAAGAATGAATATAATATTGTAAGAATTATGATCTGAGTTCACCCGAAGGGGAAGTCCAAACCTTGAGAATATATGATTCATTAACAACATAGCAGTGGTTTGTGCTGTGTCGTTAGGAGCTGGTAGGCATTCTACCCATTTGGTGAATGCACAGGTTACCGTGAGAAAATATTTATTTCCTCTAGAGCTCTTAGTGAGTGGTCCAACCCAGTCGATCTGGAGGTCAGACCATGGGAATGCAATGCCTCTGCTTTGCAGTGGTGCTCTGTGAAGTGGTCTGGTTGGCTGAAACTGGCCACAGACCACGCACCCTTCAATGTAGTCCTTGACATCCTTCTTCATTCCAGGCCAATAGGCAATTTGTTTTAATGCCGTCAGCGTGGCTTTATCTCCTTTGTGTCCTGCGGACGGGAGATCATGGGCATGAACTAACATCATGTGTGTGTGAACTGCGTCTGATTGTCACTCAATGTGCATCAGGAAATGACGACAAGAATGGGCGGGCCAACGCAGCGTGCGTAGCGCATCACCAGCTTCGTACGTGAGCGAGGCGGAGCTCGCTACAAGATACGTGACGTCAACAAATCAATCACAGCGTATGCAGTGTATCACTCATGCATTCATGGTGAATGTAGTTCTTACCTCCGACCACGGCAGTGCCGGAAATGACGACAAAGTGGGTTGGTCGCAACGGCGTGCGTTCCCACTACAGCGAATCAGCGCTCGCCACGAGTGATTGACAGCTCACAGCTCTCGTTCATCCAATCACAGCTCATAAACAACGTGTAGGACACGTCTATGTAACGTTAGCTTAGCACGCAACTCTAGACTCTTAAACAACTCAAACGCTTTAAATAAACTTCCCAAAATTCTGAAACGTGGCAATCACAATTAAAACAGGCACGACTTAGCTACATTCAGTAACCCAGCACTTCAGCTGCAGAACAAACACGGACTCGCTCGGAGCCACTTCAAGGTCGGTTCCGGTCCACTTTTCAATGGAGCAGGAAACGGGTCTGACAGAACCCAGCCGACACGTTCTAACAGTAATATGCTTTTTCGACCTGCTCTAACTTGCAAAAATACCACACACAGCAATCTTGTAGATGTTAAAGTAGCTTTCAGGCTTTTGACTCGGCGGTCAAACAAAGCGTTGTACAGGAGTCTGCGTGAACTGGACCGAACAGGACCAGAACCCCACAGACCACGGGCTGACAAAAACCTCACCTAAAAGCTTCCAACAGCGTGTTAAGGAGTTGAACAATAACAATCTCTCAGCTTCAAATGATAAAAACAATGCAGAATCTGCCTGTCTTGAACACCTCAGCCAAAAATTATCACCTTCAGAGTCCAAAAATTGGAATAATCATGCCAACATAACGTTTCAAGTTCATGAGAGATCACAGATATATCAATAAACTTTCAGAACCACGTACGAGGGCCACCAGATGTAAGAATTATGAGGAGGTCAATATTAATACTGACCTCTTTATCCTTAATTAATCTACTTATTCAGATTGAATAGTAAATTCACGGATTCTGTTCTTTTTCAGTTTACCCAATATCTCTGTGATCTTTATGATGGATAAATAAACAGAGCCATTAAGTGACAAAGACGTTAACTTAGTTTGATATGTCAAAGAGACACTATCATTTATTTAAAATAAATCAACTAAATTAACACCATTACACTTGATTGACATGATTTCACTTTCTTTCAAATTAAAACGTCAGCACACTTAAATTCAACACAACAGACTTCAATATTGGATGTTAACATATTTAGTCTGTGGGCTCTTCAGCTTAATCATAGTTTCCAGCTTAGTTTGAGAGGGGAAAGAAATAGGAGGAAAGATTTAAGAAGAATTGGGAGGTTAAGAGAGGAAGTTTATCTTGCATTTATGAAACCAGATGACACTCTTCCGTACGCGTCCAGCTAAGATATCATCACACCTCCAGCAAGCAAACAGCTGCTCCTTTACCTTAAGACGTCCGCCTTGGTTCTGGTAAAGAGCTGTGGTCAACTTTAGACTGACGAGTCGTCGGTCCCGCAAGTCCAAGCTGGACTCCACGCGTGTTTACCTTGTCGGTGTCGGTGATACTCGCTTTCGTCGGCAGAAGTCGTGACAGTCGTGGCTTCTTGGCTCAAGATAATTTATTCCAGGAAGGAATAACAAACGCTCGTTCGAGGTGGACTCATAACAGCCTGTTATCAGTCCTTAGCTGAAGACGCAGGTCGTTAGCTCTTGACCAAAACGTACCCAGCTCTTTGGGAAAGGTTCACATCTCTTTGAAATTCCCAGCAAACTCTGAGGAACCTGCTGGTTCCTTCCAAACTCTGCAGACTCTTGCAGACTCCTGCCGACTCCCAAGTGTGTCAGCAAAACTTAGGACTAGTACTTAAGGAAGGACCAGTCGAGGAGTTCACTTGTCTTATCAGGACCCAAGGTTACAGCCAGCAGCAGAGGGAAATGTTTAGGAACAGACAGAGAAAGCTGGAGCCTTGTTCATGAAAAACAACGGATTACTGTCCTCTGAGTTTCTAAACAAAACAGTCGGGTCTCTGTGACCCGAGATTTCCCTTTAACACAGCAGTGAACACAGTTTAACTCTTAAAGAATAACACAGCTTAAAAGCACACATCATGAAAATGACAAAAGTTATTCTTTTGATCACATCAGCCTAAAATCAAAGATAGAAATAGTCTCTTTTGGTGACTATATTTATCAGATTACAGCTAAATGAATGATTTTGTAGTAAATGTCTTGCTTTACTGAAAGGTCAGTAAAGGTCATCACTGGACAGTTCAAAAACCTTAATTTGACCCTGGGTAGGTCCACTACAATATACAAGTTTCACTTTTTAAATGGAATTACTGAAATAAATCAACTTTTCATGATATTCTAATTTTATAACCAGCACCTGTAAGTCACCACACGGACACAGGAGAAAATGTCTGGCTTGAAATAATATTTTGGTTTTGATGAGTTCAACCCCCTCACAAATAAAACCATCCATAAATCATTGTGACTGTTTCGCTGTGTTCAGAGAAGATCCAGATGCAGATTATCTAATGTCATGATGTGCTGGCCTTCCCGTCCACCTTGCGCTCTAAAATACCAGCACTTTATCCTCCGCACAGTTGAACGTCTGAATTTGTGTGTCAAATTATGTAACATCTGGTAACTAATAACACACAAGCAGAAACCTGCACACACTCAGCTTGCAACATCCTCACTGACACAAACTGATCACTGAGCTACAAGGTGTAACAATTGTGATAAGTTATAGAGTAGACGTACATCTAATGATTCCTTTCTGAGCATATTGCTAAAAATCTGTCAAGTGGGGCATTAGATATTTTACTAACAAAGTTAATGCCAATAGCTAATGTCAAAGTTTTAGATATAGCTGTTTTGCAAGGTGTTGGGAATGACTGTAGGCTGCTACCACAACATTTAGCTCAATATTTGTGAAACTGGCTATTAGCTAATTTGGTGTTTGCTAAGTCTGCTTATGTGTGGTGGTCATCTTGAATACAGTTGACTCCTTAAGTTAATCAGCTGTACAGATTACGTTAAATTCAGTTCACTGGATAAAAACAGTATTGCCTTTGCAGGTGAGCAATAATAAATCAGAAGCTAAAATACAAAAAGTTTTCTTGAAATAGAATAAATTAAACTGATGTGATGGTGCGTTTGCTCATTCTCTGGAGACTTATGGTTTGTTCTTTTCATCTCAACTTTATCCTCATTAGTTTTCCTTTACTGTCACCCACATCCAATAATCTGGTCGCTGCACTCTTATCTGCAGTGAGTGCTGAATTACCGAGGGCTCTTGAATCCCACAAACCAAAGAAAAAGAAAGAAGGTCAGTAAACACCAATGTTGACTTTCTAACAGGAACGTTGCAACAAATAGTGTCCCCGACGTGCAGAAAGCTTCGAGGCGACACTTCACCTCAAGGTGTCTGAGTGTGTCTGCGGCATGTGCGTCTGTGTCCGCTTGAATGCCTTGACATTTCATTGAATGGCTGCGGTGTGTTGCCATGACAACGATGACTAAAATGTGCCCACTTGTGTGTCAACGGCGTTTGGCTCTGATTGACTGAGGCAGAAAACAGCTTTTTGTTCTATTCAACCAGTAGACAAGATAATTTTTTTCACGTGTAATTGAATTTGGACCAGAGCTGGAGTTAAGCAGCTCCATACCCGCAGACATTCATGTTGAAGCACCTGACATGTAGTTTATAACCTGTAGCATGCTGAAACTTTAAGCACACCTTCAGCGGGAAAATGTTGTAAAACATATTCCGTTTTGAGTTTGATTTGTTAATACATGTGGACCTAACCTATTAAACTATAACTTACAGGAAACTTCTTTTAAAAAGGAGTTAAACGTCATTAAATTTCCAAAGTGGATTGCTGACATCCATTTCCAGTCTAAATGATTTAAAATTTTCACACATGAACCAATTCCCTCACCTTCAATTTCTCGCTGCAAAGTTATTTTTTCAGAATTTTTAAATATTTCTGCAGGATAAGGTGACCAGATTTCTGAAATTAAATCTGGGGACATTTCCAGCTCTGAGACAAAAATAATAAAATGTTATCAGATGAAATTAAGAAACGGGGACAGTTACAGTTTAATTTGTTTTTACACATTTATTCATGTTTAAACAATAAAAATCATGTGTAGCAGCAGGAATGTGTTTCTCCACACACATTTGCCAAGTAATTAAACAAATAAAGTAATAGTAGTAGCATTGGTGTTAGAAACATTTGTAATGTGGTGGGACACACTGGTGGGGGGGTCGAGGTCGAGGAGTCCTCCCCCATAACATTTTGAATAAAGCAGATGCCATTTCCTGTATGTTGGTGTATTTTAACAGGTTTTTAAACATCAACATTTACCTCCATAAGTAAACACTTGATTCAATAACTATTATAGAGAAGATGGCACAATGCCACCCCCACCCCCTTTTTTTGTATTGTGCTAATTTAGCAACATGTAATACAGACGCCATAGCTAAGATGCTACAAACATAGAGCTCTGCTTCTATCACATACTCTAACTCCGCCATTGGCATCAGAAACATTTGTAATGTGGTGGGAGGGCACACTGGTGGTGGTGGTGGTGTGTGTGTGTGTGTGTGTGGGGGGGGGGGGTATAGAATAGAATAGAATAGAAAAGAAACAGCCTTTATTGTCACACAGATGGGAAATTCAAGTGTAACAGCAGCAACAGATAAAAAGATAAAAAGATTCACACAAAAGTTCCTAAATGTTAACAATATACAGTATAAAGAAATAAGATAAATGGTAAATGGAGCTTATTTATATTGCGCTTTCCAGCCCCCTATGAGGGGCCCCAAAGTGCTTTACAATACCAACCATCCACCCATTCATACACACATTCATACACCGGTAGCGGCAGACTGCCATGCAAGGCGCCATCCAGTCCTACCGGGAGCAACTCGGGGTTAAAGGCCGAGATATAGCTCTGCGTACGGCAGTACGCCGCTGTACGTCGTACGTATGCAGAGGCGCAAGCGTAGCCCCGCGGGGCATGTACACAAAGCTCAAATTTTACGACCGCGTAGGCGAGGCGCGTTGTCTCACAATAAACTGCCCGGCGCCGGACTGTTTTGTATGAGACACAAATGTATTAAATTCCCCTTCTTCATCCCTGATCTGGACTTTTCTTTTGTTTTTTTGCCAAAAGTCAAGTGATCGCTTCCTCCTCCGCTGACTCCATGACTGAAATGAGGAAATGAATGAATTTGTCACGAGCGAACTAAACTCATGTCCAACGTGGCTGCGCGAGGTTCTAAATATTTCCTGGTGTTCTGGTGTGCTGGACCAGCGCTCCCTGTTTTTATTTTATTTTTTAGAACGTTTTATTAACATATAAACACAGAACACCGCAGCGGCAGAAACTGTGAAGTGCCTTTTTTCCCCCCACCCGACCTGTCAATCAATTCAGTAGGCGTGTCAGCAAATGACCAATCTGCGACCTCATTTGTCCCGTAGGTAAACGCTCCGCCCTGCTGTTGCTCAAATGACGTCAAGAATTTGGAGCGAAAACGCGAGAATTAACGTGAGATCGAACGCAGAGCCGTGCTTGTGAACGCGCGCGCACAGAATGCGCGCGTAGAGCGGCGTACAGGCCATACGCAGAGCTATATCTCGGCCTTAAGTGTCTTGCCCAGGGACACAATGACACATGGTGTGGGGAACCGGGATTCGAACCTCCAACCTTCCGACCGGGGGACTACTGCCATTACCACTACGCCACGGCCACCCAATAAAGATAAACAATATCAATAATAATGTTCAATATGTATTGGAACAGTGGTAAGTAAGGGCTATTTACAATACAGCAGTATATGCAGAGTGTGTGTTTTAGCAGAGGTCAGCATGTATTTAATACTTATTGAGTTTGTTGGGAGCCCGGAGCAGTGATGGTTGTAGAGTCTAACAGCTGCTGGGAGGAAGGACCTGCGGTAATACTGCTTTGTGCATTTAGGATGCAGTAATCTGTCTCTGAAGGAGTTCTCCAGTTCAGCAACAGCTGCATGGGGTGGGAGACGTTGTCCAGAAATGATGTTATTTTAGCTAGAGTCCTTCTGTCTCCCACCACCTGCACTGGGTCGAGGGGGCATCCAAGCACAGAGCTGGCCTTCTTGATAAGCTTATCTAAGTGCTTCTTCTCAGCTGATGATAAGCTGCTGCTCCAACAGACAACACCATAGAAGATGGCTGATACCACTATTGAGTCGAAGAAGGTCTTCAGGAGCACCCCCTGCACTCCAAAAGGCCTCAGTCTCCTCAGTAGGTAGAGTCTCCTCTGACCCTTCTTGTAAAGTGCGTCAGTGTTGTAAAACCAGTCCAGTTTATTGTTCAGGTGAACACCCAGGTACTTATAAGAGTCCACTGTCTCAATGTCCACTCCCTGGATGTTCACCGGGGTCAGTGAGGTGGGCCCGCACTTGTGGAAATCCACCACCAGCTCCTTAGTTTTAGCAGTGTTGATCAGGAGGTGGTTCTGCTGGCACCAGTCCACAAAGTCCTGAGTCTGCTGTCTGTATTCTGAGTCGTCCTCATCTGTGACAAGGCCGACTATGGCAGAGTCATCAGAACTTTTGCAGATGGCAGTGTGGGGAGTTGATGGTGAAGTCTGCAGTGTAGAGGGTGAAGAGGAACGGTGCCAGCACAGTTCCTTGCGGGACCCTCGTGCTGCAGACCAGCCTGCCAGAGACACAGCCCTGTGTCCTCACATACTGTGGACGTCCAGTGAGGTAATTCAGTATCCACTGGGACATGTGGTGATCCACTCCTGATAACTCCAGCTTGTACTGCAGAAGTCTTGGCTGGATGGTGTTGAAAGCACTGGAGAAATCAAAGAACATGATCCTCACAGTGCTTCCAGGTTTCTCCAGGTGGGTCAGAGCTTGGTGCCTGAGGTAGATGATGGCATCATCCACCCCAATGCCAGGCCGGTAGGTAAACTGCAGTGGATCCAACGAAGACCTCACCAGGTGGCGTAAATAGTTGAGGACCAGCTTCTCGAGGGTCTTCATCTGAGGTCAGAGCCACTGGACTGTAGTTGCTGAGGTCCTTTGGATGTTTACTTTTTGGTACTGGTACCACACAGGAGGTCTTCCACATTTGTGGTACTTTCTCCAGCTTCAGGCTGAGATTGAACATTAATCCCATGATGCCACACAGTTGATCTGAGATGCACCTCAGGAGCCTGGAACTGATTCCATCTGGACCTGCAGCTTTATGCACCAGGTCTCTCTTGTAAATGAGTCCTCAAGGCTCATTGGGATTCATCTGCCTAAATAAAGACTGAATAAATAATTTTTCTCAGCTCATTCCTCACCTGAAGAGTTGAGAGGGACAAGATGCAGGTGGGGGAGGGAGGCTGTGAGATGGAGTCTTCTGGAATGAAGGGGGTGGTTATTGGCTGAGAGCTGAGAGGTGTGAATTCCTGAGAAGAGAAGTTGACAGACATTAAAGTGATGGGGCTGACAGCAGGGGGACAGGGCTGGAGTAGGTGTGGGGGTGGTTGGCTGATCAAACCTGATGCAGTCCGTGATGCTGTTGTCCTCCCCATGAGGAGCACAGAACTCTTCCCACACAAGCCGTTTTCGCATTTACCGGCCCTCCCCAGTTCGGCTCGTCTCTGGTTGGCCCAGAGCCAGCCCTGGCCCGCCCTCATTCATTACGCACTGTCCGGAGAGCAAGCCTTGAAGTGGGTGTGGTGTTCGCTTGACTTGGGTGGAGTGTTCACTTGACGTGGGTGGAGTGTTCTTGTGGGCGCGCTTACAGTGTTTTAAGAGAGGACACGCCGCTAACAAGTATTTGTTTGCTGAGTATATATATTAGTGGTTCTCAAAGGTGGGCACCGCTAATTAAAAAATTAGTTCCACAATTTCTAAAACGCTTATTAATTTTTTTAGGTCCACAATTTCAAAAGCACAAATGTCTTATGAAAATTAGGGGAAGCTAATCTAATCCGCTATTTATATATTTCTATATTATATATATATATATATATATATATATTATATATATATATATATATATATATATATATATATATATATATATATATATATATATATATATATTA
>JBBPBX010002384.1:19140-33773 GCA_038048925.1 Garcialebias charrua | reverse complement strand
TTTAAATTTTTTTTTTTTACTTTTTTTTATTTATTTTTTTTATAAGTGAATACTGTATAAAATAAACTGAAGGTTCTAGCATTGACATTTGCAAAGAGTGGCACAGCAGCATATGAGTTAATGTACACAGTATATGTATGAGGTAGTTGATGTTGGTATAGAGGCAAAGTGGCATATGCAGTAAGGCACATAAGGCACATTTGGCATCCTTAGATAAGGCTAGTCAGAGAATACTGTATATGTGTCAGCAGTAGTGTAGATATAAAAGTAGTGTAAATGTAAACAGTAGTAATAAATGTAAAACAGTAGTAATACAGCAAACCCTCGAGTTACGTCAGGGATTGGGACCTACGGGTGTGACTTAGGTCGATGTTGTCGTACCTCGCGGACCAAAAACACCTGCCTGTCGTAGGTCCGCGTTTCTGACATAGGTCGCGGCTATACCGCTAACGGAGCGCTGCACACATATTTAACGGCATGAGACTGAACAAGCAGACATACTAACATGCACAGAACTTTACATGTACAGTAAATGAATACTGTAAATAAAAAATATAATGTCTTACTTTGAGCTGGTCAAAGCCTGCCTTTGTCTTTTAGCATCAGCTAGCACCCGTCCGAGCTCCCCCAGCTTCCTTACGCTCCACATGCACACACGTGGTCAAAACTGTTTAAAAGAAGGACTGTTAGCTTCTTAACTTCATACATTTGGAGCCAGAAAAAAAAAACTTACTGAAAGCCGTTTCTCTGCGATGTTCCTCCATCCAAAACAAGCTGCTCGGCGTTAGCTACGGTTAGGCCCCGCCATTAGCAGCATGTCAGTTCATTCAAAAAGGCTGTCGGCTTTGTATCTCCGCGTTAGCTCGGTGTCCCCCAACATCTTAGGCTGCCAGGCGGACATTTGCGGCGAGCTCCCGGCCGCAGATGGCCCCTCCGCGGCATGTCGGCTCGGTGTCTTCGCCTGTGTTAGCTGCTCTGTTAGCTGCTGTCGTTAGCATGTCGGGCGGCGTTGTGGGAGCGATCGCGGGGCGATCCGCGGCTGCTCCTCCGGGCCTGAGACGTCCACAGAGTTGACCGAGTGTTTCCAGCTAATTTATCCGTATGAGGCAACCCTGATCGGACACAGCGTCCTCTAGAGCCAGCTGACAGGAGCCTTTATGGCGGAGCTCCATTGACCGCAATTGTAAAATGGCGACCGGAAACGACCGGAACGACCGGAAACGACCGGAAGTTGCGTAAATACGGTAATAAAAACATAATATTAATAATTATACTTTATTTATAAAGCCATTTAAAACAACCACAGCTGCAACAAAGTGCTGTACACATGAAATTAATAACATTTAATCACACACAAAAAAAATTATAATAATTTTTATTTATTTATTTTAATCATATTTTTATTAAATATGATAAAATCATAAGTCTGAGTTGCCGTAGGTCGCGGGTGTCGTACCTCGAGGGTTTCCTGTAAATGTAAACCGTATTGATAAATGTAAACAGTGAATGTAAACAGTAGTATGACTATAGGCAGTAATGTAATACAAACATTAGTGCAAATATGAGAAGTAGTGCAAACTGAATGAGTACATGACCGAGAGTTTAGTGAATAACCCGTTTGATGACACAGGGTCCAGTGTTAAAAACTTTGTGTTGAGTGGTAATGTGTGAGAAAGTTTTTTGTGTTAAGGCAGTTCAAATGGGAGGGGAGGCAGAGCAGGCAGAGTGTTTAGCATTCTGACTGCCTGATGAACAGAGCTGTCTCTCAGTCTGCTGGTTCGAGCCTGGAGACTCCTCAGTCTCCTCCCTGATGGCAGCAGTCTAAAGCGGCTGTGTAGTGGGTGTGTGGGATCACCTGCCATGCAGATGGCTTTCTGAGTGAGGCGTTTGCTGTGTAAGTCCTGCAGTGAGGGCAAGGAGGTGCCGACAATCTTCTCAGCTGCTCTCACGATGTGCTAGAGCAGGGGTGTCAAACTCATTTTCACCGAGGGCCACATCAGCATAATGGCTGACATTGAAGGGCCAGATGTAACTTATAAATGTAACTAAATGTAATCTAATGTAATGTAAAATAATTGTAACTACCGTACTCCTTAATGTTGAATAACTCATTTATTATAACTTATTCAACTGACAATTACAGTTGCATAGAAAACATCTGTTTGCTTGTTGCTCGAACATAAATCCTTTTAAAATTTGTCAGCTTATGAAAACCCACATAACTCCATTAATGAAGGATGAAATTGTCCAAGTTAATAAAAAAAAAAACATAAAACTGAGCTGCAAAGAACATGTATGACACATGTAGCATCTCACCCAAAAAGGCTACACACAGCCTTGCATCCAACTGTGAATGACAACAATTTGTGTGCATACACATACCAAAATAAAGGTTGACTCAGTTCACAACTGTATTACTTAAGTTTTTTGGTTACCGGTAGTCTTTGATGAGGAGATGCTGCCTGTCCTTGAACACACCAAGTGGATTCTCTCTCTATGATTGATCATGTTCTGAAAATGATAAACACAAAACAAAATGCAAGCACAATCATTACATTGCACACAGTTGAAATTTTCTTCTTCTTTGTTGAATTACATTTTATTATATTTTAATTAATCTAAAAAAGCTAAGTCTGGTCCTCTGGACATTTAAAAAACAAAACAAAACTTCATCTTTCAGGGATGAAGATGTTCACATCCTTGATAGAGAGGAACAATGGTTTGAGAGACGAGTAAAAGAGGCCATCTTTGTGAAAAGAAACCATCCAAGGAAGGGGAACATATTATTTTAGGTGGCTGAAATAATCACCTGTTTTTTGTTTTGTTTTTTTGAATGTCCAGAGGACCACACTTAGCTTTTTTAGATTTTTCTACCTGGATTATTGAGAATGCATCAGATTCTCCCACCAGACCAAACATAAAATGTCCCGAAAAATCTTCTATCTTAGATCTGTTTTTCACAAATGCACCTCACAAATTTCCTGGTATAGGTGTATTTGCCAACGTTTTGAGTGATCATTCCGTAATAGCAGCTCTTAGATCTACTAAACTTCCACCTGCTAAGCCCAGAATAATTCAAAAAAGGGATTTGAAACGTTTCAGTGAACAGTCATTCCTTTGGGATCTATCCCTCTTTGATTGGCAACGTATCCTACAAATCAATGACGTGAACACCGCTTGGAACTATTTTCGCAATAGTTTCATTCTCTTTGTAAACAAACACGCACCTTTCCGGCAGTTCAGGATAAAGAGCCGTGACAGCCCCTGGTTTACTCCTGAACTAGCTGATCTCCTGCACTGGAGAGATCATCTTTGGGCCGCAGCGAGAAAATCACACTCAGACACTGATTGGTTGAAATTTAGGCAGCTAAGGAATAAATGTACAACTGCCATCAAAGCCGCAAAACGTAACTACTTCTTATCTCAGACCTCCAAAAATCTAAACGATCCTAAAAAATTCTGGAAAACCATCAAATCTCTCTCAGGCACCCCCCAATCATCATCTGACCTCCCATCACAATTTCTTGTTGACTCTGTTCCTGTGTCAAATAAGCACGAGATCCTGAACTGTTTCAATAAACATTTTGTTGCTTCTAGTTCATTATTTGACACAGTTACAAACGGAAAATCAGCCACTTTATCTAATAATCAAACTTCTACAAATCAAATCCCTCCTACAAGTCAACCATCTGTTAATCACACCTTCTCTTTTTCTCCGTTCTCAGTCAGTGAGGTAAATAAACTGTTAAATGATCTTGATCCTAAAAAATCTGCAGGTCCAGATGAACTTCCACCTTACTTCTTAAGGCTGGCTGCTCATATCATCACAGTCCCTGTGACCCACATCTTTAATCTGTCCATAAGCCAAAACACCATTCCGGATGCTTGGAAAACAGCCTTTGTTCTTCCTTTGCTGAAGGGAGGTGACCCCACCTCATTGAACAATTATCGACCGATCTCTAAACTCTGCATTTTAGCCAAGGTTCTAGAAAAACTGATAAACTCTCAGATCAAAAACTATCTGGACTCATTTAACATCTTACCTCTTCATCAATCTGGTTTCAGGAAAAAACACAGCACAACAACTGCTTCTCTGAAGGTTCTGAATGATGTTGTTGAAGCATTGGATGCTAAGGACTATTGTGCTGCACTTTTCTTAGACCTGTCTAAAGCTTTTGACACTGTGGATCATAACATCCTGTGTCATAAGCTCTCAGAAATCGGTTTCTCTGATCACACCATCGGTTGGTTTTCTAACTATCTTTCCAATCGGAGGCAATGTGTTCAACATAACGGTACTTTTTCC
Source organism: Garcialebias charrua (assembly GCA_038048925.1). Lineage (NCBI taxonomy): Eukaryota > Metazoa > Chordata > Actinopteri > Cyprinodontiformes > Rivulidae > Garcialebias > Garcialebias charrua. The sequence goes on along the minus strand of JBBPBX010002384.1, from coordinate 29,467 downwards.
AGCTATTTAACAGTTAAAAATGGTGTACCACAAGGCTCAGTTTTAGGACCCACTCTCTTTACAATCTACATAGCTAATGTAGGTCACTGCATCCCTGATGCATCCTTACATTTCTATGCTGATGATACAGTTGTTTATTGCCGAGCTAAAACAGTAGCTAAGGCTTTCCAGTTACTGCAATCCGCTTTTGACATCATCCAGTCAGATTTGTTCCGTCTCAAACTTGTCCTAAATGCTGATAAAACAAAAGGGATGTTTTTTTCAAATAGGAAGGCGGTTCCAGCAGATCCTCCTCTGATTTTATCTTCAAATGGTGTACCTATCGAGTTTGTTGATTCCTATAAATATCTGGGTATCCTGATCGATTCACATCTCTCTTTTAAACTCCACGTGGAAAACCTAGTGAAGAAACTGAAAGTTAAACTGGGTTTCTTTTTCAGAAACAGATCATGTCTATCACTGAATGTTAGGAAACGCCTTGTATCTGTGACTTTCCTTCCCTCCATTGATTACGGTGACATTCTCTACATGAATGCTCCTACAAGCACCCTGCGGATGTTGGATGTTGTCTATCATGGTGCACTAAGATTCATAACTGGTTGTGATTATCGTACCCACCACTGCACCCTGTATTCACTGGTTAACTGGACATCATTAACCTCACGCAGACTCTTCCACTGGTACATTTTCATCTTCAAATCACTTCTTGGTCTGCTGCCCTCATACATCTCCTCCTACATGTCTTTGCGTGAGTGCAGCTACAGCGTGCGCTCTCAGGACATGATTACCTGCAGTGTTCCGTCAGTGAGGACTGAACTTGGAAAAAGGGCCTTCTCCTACTCCGCTCCTGCTTCATGGAATATCTTACAAAAAGATCTGAAGCTCTCGACCTTGACTTCTCTATATGGTTTTCAGAATCTGTTGGAATCCTGGCAAAAACCAATGCAGATTTGTTCCTGTCTTTGATTTTATACGTCTACCTGTTTTGCTAGTTTTTTGCTAGTTTTTTGCTACTTTGTTAAAAGGAGGAGTGTGTATGTATGTATATATATGTATATATGTATATATATGTATGTATATATATGTATATATATATGTATATATGTATGTATATATGTATGTATATATATATATATATATATATATATATATATATATATATATATGTATGTGTGTATGTATGTGTATATATGTATATATATATATATGTGTATATATATACAGTATATATATATGTATATATATATATATGTAATGTATATATATATATATGTATATATATATATATATATATTTTTTTTTTTTCTCTCTTTTGTTTTCTATTGTTTATTGTTTGATTGTTTATTGTTTAAGGAAATTCTACCATTACTGTTCATTGTTCTTTAGTTTTAGCAGGTCGCTTTCGTAAATGAGCCCATGAGGTTCAAAAGATTTACCTGACTAAATAAAGGTTGAATGAATGAATGAATATATTTGAATTAAATTTTAAGAAAATGCTAACCTGACAAACAGGAAAGTGGACAAGATTGTCCTGGTTCACTTGCCACATCCATAAGTCCAATTTTCGCAGGAAAGCCGTGATCGCGTCGGACATCTGCGTGATGACTTGTTTGCATCCCTGCAGCTTCTGATTCAGCTGGGCGAGATGGTCGGTTATGTCGCACAACACAGCAAAGTCACACAGCCACTTTGAAGCTAGCTTTCACTGCAGCCTCGTTTTTGGCTGTGGGTTTCATGAACAAACTCTGCTGCGACTGCAGTTTGCCTTTTAATTCTTGGCAGAATGTGTTGCTTTTCTTGAAGGCTAGCTTTAGCGTACTTAGCTCCGTGTTTGGTTTCAAAACCGACACCGCCTCGTAACACAAAAGACATACCGGTCTTTCTCCTGGAAGCACAAACAAGTATTCGCCTTCCCATCTTTCTTGAAACTTCCGTCTGCATCAACTTTTCTCTTTCTGGACATGTTGGGATCATTATTTATATCTCAATTCCACTCGTTGGCATGAAGGTAGAAACACTGCCTCGGCTACCGTAGTCGAAAGGCATTGTGGGAAAACCGTTGTCGAAAGGCATAGTGGGGCTGCCGTAGTCGAAAGGCATTGTGGGAAATGTAGTTTTTGGTCAAAACTCGCTCGTATTAATTTTTAGACACTCAAAACTTTTTAATTAAGCTCTCGCGGGCCAGATAAAATGACATGGCGGGCCACATCTGGCCCGCGGGCCAAGAGTTTGACACATGTGTGCTAGAGGCTCTTGCGGCATGATGCAGTACATGCACCAAACCACACCGTGATGCAGCTGGTCAGGACACTTTCTATGGCACCCCTGTAGAAGGTGCACATGATGGGGGTTGAAGCTCCAGCCCTTTTCAGCTTGCGGAGAAAGTAGAGGCGCTGGTGAGCCTTCTTGGCCAGTGCTGCAGTGTTCCTGCTCCAGGACAGGTCCTTCGAGACGTGCACTCCCAGGAACTTGGTGCTGTCCACTCTCTCCACTGCGGTGCTGTTGATGGTCAGAGGGGCATGTTGTGCATCCCTCTTCCTGAAGTCCACGACAATCTCCTTTGTCTTCTCCACGTTGAGAGTGAGATTGTTGTGTCCGCACCACAAGGCCAAGCGGCTCACCTCGTTCCTGTAGTCCGTCTCATCGTTGTTGCTGATGAGACCTACCACTGTTGTGTCGTCCGCAAACTTGATGAAGTGGTTGGAGCTGTACGATGGTGTGCAGTCGTGTGTTAGCAGGGTGAATAGAAGGGGGCTCAGCACACATCCTTGTGGGGCCCCTGTGTTCAATGTGATGGTGCTAGATGTGTTACTCCCGATCCGTACTGTCTGTGGTCTCCCGGTCAGGAAGTCTAGCAGCCAGTTACACATTGAGGTGTTCAGCCCCAGACTGTCCAGTTTATGGATGAGCTGTTGGGGGATGATGGTGTTGAATGCCGAGCTGAAGTCGATGAACAGCATTCTAACATAAGAGTCCTTCGTGTCCAGATGTGTGAGAGCTGTGTGGAGGGCAGAGGAGATGGCATCGTCGGTTGAGCGATTAGGTCGGTATGCAAATTGGAAGGGATCCAGGGAGGCAGGGAGGACAGATGTGATGCTTTTCATGACTAGCCGTTCAAAGCACTTCATCAGGATGGGGGTGAGTGCTACTGGGCGATAGTCATTGAGGCATGCGGGCGTTGCCTTCTTTGGGACAGGGATGATGGTGGTGGCTTTGAAACAGGTGGGGACGATGGCCTGGCTCAGTGAGATGTTAAAGATGTCCGTGAAGACCGCTGCGAGTTCCCCTGCACAGTCCTTCAGCACACGACCAGGTATGTTGTCAGGACCAGAGGCCTTCCGGGCATTAATCTTGATAAATGATCGCCTTACGCTGTCTGAGGACAGCGCCAGCACCTGGCCATCAGGAGAGGGGGGGAGTTTATGTGCAGGTGTGCTGTTACTTGCCTCAAACCGAGCAAAGAACTCATTCAGTTCATTCAGCGTAGAGGTTGAGCTGTCACAGGTCTGGGGGGGTGGTTTGTAGTTTGTGATGGTCTGTATTCCCTGCCACAGACTGCGTGTATCCTTGCTGTCCTTGAAACGGTGAGCTATTTTCCTGGAATACTGCTTCTTGGCCTTTCTGATGCCCCGATCCAGGTTCTTTCTGGCTGCCCTCAGGCCCACCTGATCTCCCGCTTTGAAGGCAGCATTCCTGGCTCTCAGGAGTCTGTAAACCTCAGCTGTCAGCCATGGCTTCTGATTAGCCCGAACAGTGATGGTCTTGAGGTTAGTTACATCATCAATGCACTTGGTGATGTATGAACATACAGTGTCTGAGTACTCCTGGAGACATAAGTTGTTGTTTGTGGTAGCAGCTTCTTTGAACATACCCCAATCTGTGGTGTCAAAACAGTCCTGGAGTGCCTCTGAAGACCCCTCTGGCCACACTCGTATCTGCTTGCGGACTGGTTTTGTGACTTTCACCAGTGGCCTGTATGCTGGCTTTAGCATAACACAGATATGGTCAGAAGCACCAATGTGGGGGAGGGGGAGGGCTCTGTAGGCATTTTTCATGGTGGTGTAAACTTGGTCCAGTGTATTGTTTCCTCTTGTTGCAAAGTTTATGTTTCTGTATGTTTTTGGAAATACACTCTTTAAATCTACTTGGTTGAAATCACCAGCCGTGATGAGAAAAGCATCAGGGTGTGCTGTTTGCTGCTCACTGATGTGCAGATATAGTTCATTCAGCGCCTCACTTCTAACTTTGCTGTTGGAGCTTGGAGGAATATATACAGCAACAATCATAACAGCTGTAAATTCCCTTGGTAAATAAAATGGTCTGCATTTAATAGTCATAAACTCTACTAAAGGTGAGCAGTGTTTGTGGACCACAACAGCATCCAGGCACCATGCTTTGTTGATGTAAACACACAGCCCCCCTCCGCGTGTCTTACCTCCCTCGAGGGTTCGGTCTGCTCTGTAGCATGTTAGCTGCCCTAGCTGAACAGCATGGTCCGGAACGTTGTTGTTGAGCCACGTTTCCGTGAATACAAACACACAGCAGTCTCTCACAGTCTTTTGTGTCGTTCGTAGCAGGCGTATATAATCCAGTTTATTGTCCAAGGAGCGCACGTTAGCCAAAACCATGGATGGGATCGCCGGTTTGTGTGGGCTAGCTGCTAGCCTAGCTCTGATACCTCCGCGCTTACCCCGCTTCTGCTTCCTGTCGCGCCGCTTGTCACGTTTCCAATGCGGGCACGATGGAGGGAGGCTCGGTGCTGGCTCCCAGACCAGGTCGCAGTCACTCCGCTTGTTGCGCTTCCATTGCGGGCGCGATGAAGCGAGGCTCGGTGCTGGCTTCCAGAGCAGGCCACAGTTCCGTAGCTTCTCTTGGAGCTCGCTGTTTATTCCCAAATGAGCGGTTTTTCCAACATCAATCAGGAACTCACTCATGTACAGATAATAGTAAAGTTTTTTCTTCTTCTTTCGGCTGCTCCCTTCTTCAGGGGTCGCCACAGTGAACTAACTCGCACAAAGACTTGGCGATTGTTTTTAAGCTGGATGCCCTTCCTGATGCAACCACAGACCACCAGGGTCTGTATCAGGGTCTCTTCAAAGTGGGACATGTCTAAAACACCTCCCAAGGGTGGCATTCAGGAAGCCTCCCAATCAGATGCCCAGAACCACCTCAAATGATTCTCTTCGATGTGAAGGAGCAGCGGCTCTACTCAGACCAGCCCCAGATGATGTAGCTCCTCATAAGCTCATATCTGGTATCTTGTTCTGTTGCTCATGATCAAATCTCATGTCCATAGGTGAGTGATGGAACATCAACTGACCAGTAAACTGACTGCTTTGCCTTACAACTCAGATTTTTCTACACCATGACCGACTGGAGCAACACCCTCATTAATGAGGACGAGGCCCTGATGCATCCTAATATTCGTGAGCAAACCACCAAACTACTTGAACTCCACCTCCATTTTTTACAAGTGGTAGAAGGAGATGGAGAAGCAGTAAATCCAAAGCTGTGCTGATTATTATGGTAAATCCAGACCGAACGCGATTTCAACTGCAAAAAAGCTCTACACGCACGCAAGTGGATGCACTTTGTGTCCAGACCAAAATGCCAGAAACGAAACTGCTGCGAAAACTGCTGCACAGGGTTGCCAGATAAGAATTAATGAATCATCTAGTACTGTTGCTTATTTTTTATTTTTATTTACCCAAACTGTCATATTTGCTGCGTGAGGGTCTGATAAGATTAATAGTGTGTTGAGTTTAGTGAACATTTGCACTGAAAAGGGGTAAAAAAATAAAATAAAAAAAATTCATGTTTATCTGGCAACCCTGCTGCTGCGGGGTGTGTGGGAGGAGCTTACCGGTGTACCGAGTCGTCAATGCACTCCGCGAGGTGAGGAGCTCTTTATTTCTGTCTCTGTGGAGCAGACTTGACTGGTCGTGAAGGAATTGTCGCGAACACACAGCTACAATGAGTTTCTCTTCCATATTCCATGACTCCGCGGGTTTTTTCTGTGTTCCACAAACAATACGTCACATGCGCAATGGTTTCCGCGTCACTGGTTTCCGCGTCACATAGGGACTCTCCCCCTGACCCCCTCTCTTCTCCCCCGACTCTCCCTGATTGGTTGACACACCAACCAATCGGGTAGAGTTTGAGCGGCGTTTGAAAGTTGAACGGCGAAATCTTCAGCATGTTGGAGGCGTGCTTTGGAGGTTGACGCGGGTTCACGTGCACGGAAAACGCTCTCCAGCACGCTCAACACGCACGCGACGTGATGCAAGACGCCAGGAGGCGCCTGGAGGTGCGTCCCCCATTGACTTTGCATGTAAACTGGATGCTCCTGCAGTTGAAATCGCGTTCGGTCTGGATCCACCATTAGACGACGAACAGGTCTAAGGAGCTGAAGACACTGAAAGCTGAGAGAGTCAACAACTCTGAACCAGAACAATTAATGAACAAAGCATCATTCTTAAGTTTTCTCGATAACCAAGCTGTGAGATCATAAATGTCTGTTTTAGACTCGTTAAAGCAGCACCTGAGTTCAGAGTCCTTGCAAACTGTTTTATGAAACACTGGCTTCCTAAAAACAAACAGTCGGTTCAATGAGCATCACAGGAGAACAAACGGTAACAAATGAGCATCACACTGCGCTCGAGGGATATTTTCAACTGGCTGCGCTCGCCTTTCTTTGGCACCCTAGGCATGGCCGTGAAATGACACATGGAGGAGCAGGCTGAGCTATTTTTAGTTTGCTCCTGAGACTGTGGCTAAACACGATGCACCCCACTAAATTAAAAAAAGAACATGTTGAACTGAACTGACTTTTACATAATGTACACATTATGTACTTTAATGACTGAGGAATTTAAAATAAGAGACAACTGTACAGCTTGAGGCATACATTACTGAAGGTGGAGTGTAAGGAGTCTGGACGTATTTGGGACAGTTTCCAGCTGAATTCATGCCAGAGTAGAGCAAGCGACTGAATTTAATAGCGAGTGGGTGGCCATGCCAATGCCATTTCTATCAGAGTGACCCTTTTGAACTTGCTTGTTTGGTCTTCTTCACTTTCTGTTGGAGTTGCAATCACTTCATCAGATTTTTTGCATAGCTTCCACCCTTCTGTTCACATCGTCAGGCATTAACTAACATATCCATCAGGCAACTACTGTACCTTATTTTTCTGACTATAAGGCACACCAGATTACAGGTAGTCCCCGACTTACGAGCGCTCTGACCTACGAATATCCGGACTTACGAGCTGGCGAACAAGCAGTAAATTTGTAAAAAATACAGCACTTTTTTGTGTTTTTAGATGAAAGTGTGTTAGCTAACCGTTTGGAAACACGTTTCCGACCATGTTTATGAACTAATATGAACGTTTTTGATGAAAAACGAGTGTTCGTAGTAGCGCTAGCATAAATGTTCCAACTTACGAGCGAAAATCCGGACTTACGAGAACACGTGCTTCGTGTTCCAACTTACGAATTTTCGTGTTACGAGCAACTCGCAGGAACGGAACTCGCTCGTAAGTCGGGGACTACCTGTATAAGGAGCATTAAGCGAAAGAAAACAGAGAAGTCAAACTTTATTCATCTCATTCACAATAACTCTCAACATTGTTCAGTTGTACCACATAAAATCAGTTCAAGGTCTGTAAGCACAACCAGAATTAAAGGAGAAATGTAATCAAATCTGAAAAAATCGATATAACAAGAATTTCATATAGTAAACAACACACATAAACATACTTAGTATGCTTTTTTCAAGTCAGTAGCTTAAAGAAATAGTTTTTTACATTTTTCCTGCTACATGCCGAAGTACAGTGATTTCTGTAGTAATTTTCTGGACGCACTTTTATGACGCAATTAAGACCTCCTTTGCTATCTTACAATAACACTGAAGCTATAAACCCATCATTACTGTCCTCCTGTCTGCATTTAAAATGGAAGCAGAAGACTTTTTTGAATCTGAAGGATATCACTTTAGTTTGTCAAAAACAGTTTGGTGATTTAGTGCATTAAAGGTTCAGTATGCAGTTTCTGTAGAACTGCAGCACTAATGGTACGTACTGACCAAACGCGTTTTCAACGGCAAAAAGGCTCGTCACGCACGCAAGTGGACGCACTGGACCCAGTTGTGTCCTGACCAGAACGAGAAGCTGCGGCGGCGGGGGGTGTGGGAGGAGCTTACCAGTACAACGAGTTCCTCACTGCACTCTGCCAGTCTCTGTAGAGAGCAGACTTGACTGGTCGTGAAGGAGTTGTCGCGAACACACAGATTTCTCTTCCATAGTCCATGACTCCGCGGGTTTTTTCTGTGTCCCAATACGTCACATAGTGCGCGCGCCCCCTCGTTTCCGCGTCCCCCTCTCTCCTCCCCCCGACTCCCCCCCGACTCTCCCTGATCAACCAGAGTTGAACGGCGTTTGAACGTTTGAACGGCGAAAACGTTCAGCAATGTTCAACGCGTGCTTGGAGGCTGACGCGGGTTCACGTGCACGGAAAACGCTTTTCCAGCACGCTCAACACGCACGTCACGTGACGCGCGACGCCAAGACGTGGCTGGAGGTGCGTCCCCCATTGACTTTGCATGTAAACTGGACGTTCCTGCCGTTGAAAACGCGTTTGGTCAGGACGTACCATTAGAAATATTTTCAACAGGCAAAGCATTCTGATCCCTCCCCCTCAGAGCCATATATATGGCTCTGCCCCCTTGTGGTCTGTTGAATTTCAAATTCAAGCTCTGTTTTTATTGGCTGATTCAAATTCAAGCTCTGTTTTTATTGGCTGATTCAAATTCAAGCTCTGTTTTTATTGGCTGGTTACAAACTCTGTTTTTATTGGCTGGAAAATGGCGGGTCACCTTTTCTTTTTAGAAATGCTTATTTACCACCTGGAGAAGCAAGGGGACAATATTTTTTTTAATTTTTTTTCAGAGATTACCTGGCTAACATCAGTCTGTCAGGAGGTAGTGACAGAGTGAAGAAATATGTTAATAAAAAAAGCTACATACTGAAGCTTTAATGGGCATTTCTATCCTGGAAATACGAATAGCCGTGCGTTAGCCGCCGCATGCTAACGTTAGCATGCTAGCGCCGTATGCTAACGTTAGCATGCTAGCGCCGTATGCTAACGTGGAAGTGAGGGTGTTGAAAATGTCCTGAAACAGTTACCAATGTCTTGTTAAGCTCTGTCTTCCCCAGAACATAGTAGGATCTAAAATGATTTTTAAAGATTAAGGAGCAAGTTGAAACATGCTGTCTCCCTCCTTGCTAGCAGGCTCTATTGAGAGCTGCCTGGCTAACTAACTACAGGTAGTCCCCGATTTACGAGCGCTCTGATCTGCGAGGTTCCAGACTTACGAGCTGCACATTTTTGGAAAAAACGAAAAAAATACTGAGTTTTCATGTGTTTTTTCACTTCAGTTAGCTAGTTAAGCATATAAACACACGTTTCCGATCATTTTTATGCACTCAAAAGTAGTTTTTAGATGAAAATAGAGTGTTTTTAGGTGCGCTAGCGAAAACCGTTCCAATTTACGAGCGGATTTCCGGATTTACGAGCGAAATGGCGGCCGTTCCAAATTACGAGATTTCCGGTTTACGAGCGCCTCGTTGTAACGGATCTCGCTCGTAAATCGGGGACTACCTGTACGGTGGCCCTACACGGCCAAAATTCTACAGCGGCCGAATGCACAGGAGCGGTAAAAATACAATATAAAATTTAAAAAAAGTTTTAAAATCGATTTTGGGGCTTTTAGAATCGATTCTGAATCGCCAGGACTAAGAATCTTGATTCTTTAAAAAATAGATTTTTTTTGCTGCATCCCTAATTGCTACACACTGAAACCTTTTTGTCCACAACTAGATACACACACTAATATTACTGTATGAGGATACACACTGAAACCTTTTTGTCCACAACTAGATACACACACTAATATTACTGTATGAGGATGAACTCCAGTTGCACTGCCTATGTCATATTCAGGGGACGGAGAGCAGGCAGGGGGAGGGGGGTCAAAAACACCAGATGAGAATTTCTTCACTTTGCAAAGTCTAAATTTGAGTTAGGATGACATTTTTGACTTGTGAAAATTTCTCAACAAGCTTATTTTATGCTTTTCATTAGACTACTATTAGCTTAAAAACACTTTTCATTTCTCCTTTAAACATAAGGTGCACCTGATTATAAGCCTTACTGTCGATTTTTTGAGAAAATTATATGATTTTAGGGGGGCCTTATAGTCCAAAAAATATGGCACACACACACACACACACACACACACACACACACACACACACACACACACACACACA
>JBBPBX010002383.1:73944-91254 GCA_038048925.1 Garcialebias charrua | reverse complement strand
ATACCTAACCTCCTGAGATCCTGCATCCTCATGTTGAGGACATCAGTTTTAAACAGGTTGTCCTTTCCCAGGTAGACTTGATTTTAAGTTGTCAAGATCTGTGTGATCTTGTAGTTCTTGTATTTAGATTTCTGTGATTTTGATTCTATTTGTGTTTCCAGCTTCCTCAGTGTTTTCCTCTGATGTAGCTCAGCTCCTGTCCCTGCTCCTCATCTGTCCTCCCCAGGAGTCCCTTTAAAACCAGTCATTTTGTCACTTCCTTGTCTGCATTGAGCTCCTGAGCCAAGAGGATAAAACAGTCTGGCTGAGGGGGTCCAGTGGGTGGCCACCACTTTCTTAGCTGTGGTCATATTGCCCCTCTTGGCCCCCCTCCTGGTAGTGCCCCTGCAGCCTAATTAAAGTTATCTATCCCAACAGAAATCTCAGGATTTCAGGTGGTTTGTTTAAATGAAATAAAATACTTTTAACAATCTGTTTTTGTGTGTTAAACTATGAATTGGTCAAACATATTTGCTAATTTAGTAGAAAAGTTTTGTTCTGTTTTAAAATCCACAGCTCAGGTGAGAGATCAACAGTTTTAGTTTGTCGGCAGTCGTGAGAGGATGACTCGTGTTTTGGTTTAGTGGGTCAGTTCGTGCTGCAGTTCCCTGTCTGTCAATCTCCTTAGCGTGTGTGAATTAGGTCTCGAGGAAGTGAGTGCAAACACAAACAGCTTTTACAGCTCAGATCCAAAGGACATAAAACTACGAGTGACCCAAAACCACACTAAACACCCTGGTCTGCGGGACCTGGAAACCAGGGAGGCCTCACTCGGGTTCTTCTGCAAAGTTCTTGAAGACTCGTAGTCACCGGTTTGTTTGCAAACATTGATATGAATTAAAGAAGGTCACAATGGCAACACAAGCCACTTAAATTACAATTACATTACTTTTAAAGCCACTGTTTTCATGAACTATCAGCAATCATTTAAATTTTGGAAACCACTTTTTCAGATAACAGAAAGATTGAGTTTTTATTTAGTTCTTTGAGGTCTGTTTTTGCCTAACTAGTAAAAAAGAAGTAAGAACAATTTTAGAAATCAGTTCTTCTCTTGTTTGTAGCTGCTTATATTTTGATCCTGGTGAAAATCCGGACTTGCAGTACCTCAACGCACCAACAGCAGGAAGTGACGTCACAACATTGCCATCTCCCGGAGAAAAGCTGAAACTGCACGAGTAAGTACTACTCAAATTCACCTGGCTGTTACTGTGATACAAACCAAGGTTTGTGAAAATGTTACACTAAGAGGATTTTAATGTGTATCTAGATGTTAGTTTTCTCCTACAGTCTTAGAATTAGATATTACACATTGGACCACATTACATTGATTTTAAAGCTCAATTTACTGGAAGTTTTTCTTCTAAAAACATGATTTTTGTGTTCTTGTGACTAATTTCTGTGACTGTTATGATTTGCTTTTGCATCTTTGTGATTTCTTTTTGCGTCCTTGTGAAATATTTTGTTCTCTCCTTTTCTGAAACCATGTGACTCGTTCTTGCGTTTGTGTGACTCGTTCGTGCGTCTGTGTGACTCGTTCTTGCATCCGTGTGACTCGTTCTTGCGTCTGTGTGACTCGTTCTTGCGTCTGTGTGACTCGTTCTTGCATCTGTGTGACTCGTTCTTGCATCCGTGTGACTCGTTCTTGCGTCTGTGTGACTCGTTCTTGCATCCGTGTGACTCGTTCTTGCGTCTGTGACTCGTTCTTGCATCCGTGTGACTCGTTCTTGTGTCTGTGTGACTCGTTCTTGCATCCGTGTGACTCGTTCTTGCGTCTGTGTGACTCGTTCTTGCGTCTGTGTGACTCGTTCTTGCATCCGTGTGACTCGTTCTTGCGTCTGTGTGACTCGTTCTTGCATCTGTGTGACTCGTTCTTGCATCCGTGTGACTCGTTTGTGCGTCTGTGTGACTCGTTCTTGCGTCCGTGACTCGTTCTTGCATCCGTGTGACTCGTTCTTGCGTCTTTGACTCGTTCTTGCATCCGTGTGACTCGTTCTTGCGTCTGTGTGACTCGTTCTTGCGTCTGTGTGACTCGTTGTTGCATCTGTGTGACTCGTTCTTGCGTCCGTGACTCGTTCTTGCGTCTGTGTGACTCATTCTTGCGTCTGTGGGACTCGTTCTTGCGTCCGTGACTCGTTCTTGCGTCTGTGTGACTCATTCTTGTGTCTGTGTGACTCGTTCTTGCGTCCGTGACTCGTTCTTGCGTCTGTGTGACTCATTCTTGCATCCGTGTGACTCGTTCTTGTGTCTGTGTGACTCGTTCTTGCATCCGTGTGACTCGTTCTTGCGTCTGTGTGACTCATTCTTGCGTCTGTGGGACTCGTTCTTGCGTCCGTGTGACTCGTTCTTGCATCCGTGTGACTCGTTCTTGCATCCGTGTGACTCGTTCTTGCATCGTGTGACTCGTTCTTGCGTCTGTGTGACTCGTTCTTGCGTCTGTGTGACTCGTTCTTGCATCCGTGTGATTCTTTTTCACGTCCATGTGATTGTTTTTCACGTCCATGTGACTCGTTCTTGCGTCCGTGCGATTCCTTCTCGCGTCCGTGCAATTGCTTTTTGCGTCCGTGTGATTCCTTTTCACGTCCGTGTGATTCCTTTTCACGTCCCTGTGATTCCTTTTCACGTCCGTGTGATTCTTTTTCGCATCCGTGTGATTCTTTTTCGCTTCCGTGTGATTCCTTTTCACGTCCGTGTGATTCCTTTTCACGTCCGTGTGATTCCTTTTCGCGTCCGTGTGATTCCTTTTCGCATCCGTGTGACTCGTTCTTGTGTCCGTGTTACTCGTTCTTGTGTCCGTGTGACTTGTTCTCGCGTCCGTGTGATTTGTTCTTGCGTCCCATGTGAGTCCTTTTTGCATCTGTGTGACTTGTCTTTGCATCCTTGTGATTAATTCTGAGTTATGAACGTTTTTTTTTCTGCCATGTCAGCCATTTTGCTTTCTTGAAGTTAATTTTATTTGAGCTCGTGTCAGTTTACATTCCTGGGTTCTAACCTGTGAAACCTTAAGAGATAACATCTTAACAAAAATGTATGTCTGGACTGTGTGTATTTGATCAAATCTTGCTGCGGATTTTTTTTTGTCAAATTAACAAACTAAAAACAGTTGTTTCCAATCAATTTTCTAGAGATACAATTAAATTATTTTTGTTTGTTTGTTTGTTTTTTGTTTGTTTTTTTACTTTTTAGGAGCAAAAAACTTTTTTCACCTTTTGAAGCAACAACTTTACATATTTCTCTCTCTCTCTCTCTTTTTTTTTTAAGTTGTGATCAGTCGGGGAAATTTCTTACTTGCGTTTTAAACAGTTTTTCTTTGTTTTACGACCTGGTTTTATTCATTTTCTGTTCATGTTTTTACTCCTGAAAATAAAATGTGAGTAAAGGAACTGCGCTGTGCAAAAGCCTTGAATATTTTATTTATTTTTTGCTTCCGAGGAATGAAAAAAAAAAAGTCTATCAAAGTATAAGTACAACCTTGGAAAGTCCTTCAGAAAACCTGAAGTGTCCAATAAATCTGCTGTCCTGGCAGCAAAGGAGACAAGGAGTTAAACTGTTTGCTCAGGACTGTATCTGAGACAGATCTTTGTGCCTGTTGTGATGGATTCATTGTTAATTTTTCAGCCCAATATTTCCTTAAACCCCAGCTTTATTATTGGCAGAGCACAGCATAAAGTGACTCAGGTCTATAAACTGTATAAACTCAATGCACCGCCATCATTTCTTCCATCGCTCTGTAATCTGCCCAGTTCAGTAAATGAAAGGCCAGGCTGTGTCCATGGTGGGGCCCCCACCTCCACCTCCTCCTCCTCTGAGAATGGGGAGCAGGAATGTGTGATGGGCTGGCTGTATGTAGGCCAGTGATGGGCTATGGAAGGCCAGCCTGTGCCGCTCCGTCTTTGGCTTAAAAAGTTCAAGTCATTATTCTCCTCCTGCTGCTATTCAGATGAAGTCCTGTTGGCTCATTGTTATTCTGCCCGAGTGACAGGGGGACTGGGAGAGTGGGAGCTTGACCGTGGCTCCCCAACTGCAGGGAGCTGCTTGTACTGCTCCAGGTGGAGCTGGTGGGCTTTCTGACCAGTGGACTTCTTTTTTTTTATTTTCCAGGCTGGAGGGCATTTTGGTAACGACTCGGTAATGAAGAAAGGTGCTGAACGGCACTGAATATCTGACCCTGATTCCCAGGAGGAAAAAGGAGGCTGAGGAAGGAGGGGGAAGAAAGAAAGAGAGAGAGAGGCCATGTGAAAAAGGAGGTGGAGGGGAGGTGAGATTTAGTGCTCTGCAGGATGAAGCAACCCCCCACTAACTAACGAAGAGGGAAAGTAGCCTAATAGGAAGAAAAGAGGGGGTGTTTTACTGTTCATTAACTGGAAGACTTGTGCAGCAAGCCTTTATCATTTCCCACAATGAGCCCAGAAAAGGTATGTAACTTCTTCTTCTTCTTCATGTTGCTGATCTTTTTTATTACTGTTCCACAAACTGAGCTGAGAGCTGAAGGTTACTGAACTGAGCTGTGAGGACAAATCTGAGATATGCTGGTGAAGATTCTCAGTCGTCCAGGACATGATGAAATCAAAAAAGGCGTTCAATACAGGATCAACTGGACTTTACAAATCTGAGATGTGTCTCTATTCCTTAAGAGGGTCATTCACTGTTTAGTCCAAAAGCAAGGTTGATTTAGATACAAACTGGGGATTTTGTGTTAATGTAAATGAGAATATATGTCACCTTTTAAAACAGGATAAAATACCTTCAAAACCTTAAAAATGCAGAATTGTTCACAAATCTGAGACGGATTCTATACTGTACACGTACTAGATTTTGTGCAGTGGCTCCTGACTTTGTCCCTGCCATTAAATAAATGCACAATAAAATTCATAAAAAGCATAATTGATCCACAGTTTTTGTTTTAATCTCATATGTTTTGCTAACAAAAAGTATGCCGTTTGGAGGAAATTTAAAGTGACTAAATGCCATGAATGCACCGTCTGTATCAGTTCCCAGCCACCTGCAGACTTTTCCTGTTGGATCCTGAAACAAATGGCACTTTATTTCTCAGAATTAACCCTAACGAAGCTCAGATTTGCCCACTTTTAATTCTTGAAACTGTTTCAGATGTTTTGGGACAAAGTCCCCTCTGACAAATTATAGACGTGATCATTGTGGTCCTAATGAGCAAGAGTCTGGAAATGATGCATTAGTTGATGTGGGTCAACATTTTCTCTGTACTGTAATCGCTCTGTGATTACAAAAGGGAGGGTTGCGCAGAAAGAAAAAAACAAGAAAAAAATCGAGTGAGTCTTTGGCTATTTAATCCAGACTGGAAATCCTGTGACCCTGCAGTGGTTCCCGTCCTCATGGTCCCCTCTGCTGAGGGGAAAAGTAAACGTGTCGTGTTGGTTCAGAGCTCTGACACCTGTGACTCAGGCTTGGAGGAGCTCTTATCTGAGACGGCACACAAATCCTGGAGAAATATTTGTCTTGGTGTACGGTTGTGAAGTGAACAGTGTGGAAACTGGGAAAATACCTCTGCCAAGATGGTCTGTGTCACTTGTGATGGCTGACAGTGGCCCTCCCATATAAATCCACCCAACTCTGAACATTCATGGACAGAAAGGAGATTTTAAGAGTTTTCCTGGGAAATCGTCTTAGTAGTGAACATTAACCCCACCAGCGTGGTTAAAATACTTCACAAAGTTTTTCTTTTCCTATTTTTTAGACAGTTGTTGACTTCTGTATGGCTTAGACAGCAGAGGGTAAACAAGCATCAATCTAGTGGCTGCAGATCTGCAAGAGAAGAAAATGTCTCGCACCGAGGAGGTCAACAAGATGACGGAGAACGTCTACAAGGTGAAAACTGCACTTTTTTAATCTTGATGCGTCCATTAAAGCTGTTTATGAGTTACATTTCTGTGTATTAAACAGGGCATTCTGGACCAGTTCAACCCCAGTCTGAAGAACTTTGTGACCATGGGGAAACACTATGAGAGAGCTCTGACAGGTCAGTCAGTCGGACCGGAGCTTTACCGCTCTGTGTTGGCAAAATATCCTCCAAAGCACTGGCTGGACTTCAATAAAACTCCCTGAAAGTGATCTGTGGATGCACATCAGAATCAGAATAAGCTTTATTATCATTGCACCGAGATACGAAAACATCTACATTAGATTCACTGTGGAGTCAACCCATTTCAAGACGCCGGTCGCAGCTGATCAGAAAGTCAAACATGGGCGCACCTCAACCAGTTTTAAAGATATTGAGCTAACATTTGGTGTGTTAGTAGCTGAGGCTGATCCCCAACACATACTCCAAGTGCTTACAGATCGTGCAAGACGTTTGTTTAAAACTTTTGCATAACCTGTGGGGAGTAAACACTTAGAAAACTATCTTATGAATCACCTAATTAATTTGAATTTGACTTGCAAAAAACATCTGATTACCTTTTGAAGTTAACCCAATTCAAGATGGCTGCCACAGCTAACTAACAAAATGTTTATACCCTGAACAATTTTATGGATGCTGTGCTATGATTTGGTGTGGTGGTAGCTGAGAGTCCTCCTTAATAGATATTTAAAGTCCTTCACATAATCTTTGCTGAAAACTTTAACTGTTGGATGCAACCCTCTGTCTGTTAGCCAAATATCTCATGAACCATTTGATGGATTTTGATGAAACTCGCAGACAGTATGTACTGAGGTCAACACCATTCAAGATGGCTGCCACAGCTCTTTGACTTTGGCAAATCTAAAAATGGCTAAAGGTCAGTCAAATTTACAGAAAGTGACTTAAAATTTGGTGTGGTAGCAGCTGAGAGTCATCTCAAACACGCACTATGAGCAATTAAGGATTGTTTTTAAAAAATGTAACAAAACTACATAAAATAATGTCAGTTTTAAAACTGTTGCGTGAAAAAGTGGGCAATAATTATTTTGTGAGGAAATTTGTAATTTTCACAGATGTTTTGCTCTCTTCTACAGGAGTGACCGTGGCAGCTAAAGGCTACTTTGACGCTCTGGTGAAACTGGGAGAGCTGGCGAGCGACAGCCAGGGTTCCAAAGAGCTGGGTGAGAGGAGAAAACCCCCACAAAGTGCTTTTAATGTGAACATGACAGCTGATGAAGAGTGGACGGTAGCGTGTGTGAAGAGATGAGGAGAGGACGGGGAAACGTCGAGGCGGAGAACAGAGGGAAACGTGGAGAGAGTAGGGCCATTGTTGGGAGATTAACAACACCACATGATCTCATTGTAATGCTGAAAACGGTGGGGGAGGCAGGCAGGGGTGTCGGAGGGCGAGATGCCAGCCACCACATACTACAAGGGCCGTGTGACCGAGGGAGGGGCCTGCAGCTGACCGCCACTTTGTTGATCCAGAACCGTGTCAAAGACACTTTTAATATATTTCATTTGGCTTGTTTTGTGATTTTAAGGTGCAAATTTATTCATAGTTACACGTGTGGCCTTTTCCCACAGCATTTATTTAATATCATCAACTTTTGAGTCCTTTGAACTTTAATATGTTCACAAAAGCAAGCTTAACTTTCAGTGCATTTACGAGCAGCTTTCTGCTTATAAATTAAATTAAAACCAAATGCAGCTAGTTTTTAGAGCACAGTTATCCACAAATGTTTATACTCTGTGATAAACATGATGGAATGAGTCAGAATGAGCGAAGTGAAAATTTTGATTTAGATACAACTGTGATTTGTGTCAAACTGAGTCTGTGTAGAGATCCTAACTAAAATAACACAACGGACCTTTAAATCAAAATTTTATAACAGGCATGTCTTCAGAAATTATAATCTGGCAAAAGCCTTATACAGTATTTTCCTTTGAAATTGAATTTTTTTTAATGCTGGCTGTATCCCTTTTATATAATGTTTACCTTTTTGAATATAGGGCTGAAATTCCCAGTGACATCATTCTAGACACACAAAAAAAGAGTTCTTAAATCTGCACTCTCACAAAAAAAAACAAGCTTGTAATCACCAAATTTCAACAACTACTGGTACAGATCATTTTGAAACTTTTGAGATGGAGAATTAGAAAATAACGCATTAATGAAAATTTCCTCATTTTGACAGTGTGGTTCACAAGCAGGTTTATTCAAGTCAGATTAGGCTAATTGTGCATTTTTAGGACTGATGCCACAAGAACAAGACACATGAGGTGTGGCTTCAACATGTAAACAAAAAAATTGAGTACTTTACTCTGTAAGATGACAACCACACAACTTGCCCCTCCTTCAACCTTTATTTATACAGGTTAATCCATTGAGCCTCAGGGACTCATTTACAAGAGAGACTTGATTCTAACAAAGAGTGATGACAACAGTAGACAATCATAAAAGGAAGCATACAAATTTAGAAGAACAAGTGAAAGAAAATGGCATGAAACAAAAAAAAAAACCAACAGCTAGGTTGTGAGGTGATGTAAAAAAAACTAAAAACAGGAACATGTCTGCATTGTTTTTTGCCAGGAACTTAGTACTGTAGTTGTTTAAAGCCACTTAGAGAGGTCAAGGTCGAGAGCTTCAGATCTTTTTGCAAGACATTCCTGGAAACAGGAGCGGAGTGGGAGAAGGCCCTTTTGCCTAGTTCAGTCTGCACTCAGGGAACACTGCATGTAATAATGTCCTGAGAGCGCACGCTGTAGCTGCACTCACGCAGAGACATGAAGGAGGAGATGTATGAAGGCAGCAGGCCAAGAAGTGATTTGAAGATGAAAATGTACCAATGAGAGAGTCTGCATGAAGTTAATGACCAGTTAACAAGTGAAAACAGGGTGCAATGGTGGGTACAGTAATTACAGCCATTTATGAATCTTAGCGCACCGTGATAGGCAGCATCCAACATCTGCATGGTAATTCACATTATATAAGCAAGTACAGTACTGGCACTAGTCACCAGACGAACAGTCCAGTCTACGTCATCGTTCCTGGTCTACCTCATCATTCCTGAGTCTACTTCACCATGCCCTCCAGAGGACATTGTGGACGTCAATTGGAATACTTTTATTATTTCTGTTTTTCCTTTTTGTGGATTTATCCTTTGGACTTTGTGGAATATCCTCAATCAATTTACTGTTTCGTTCTTGGAATTATCAACCATGACTCTTTGTAATACACCTAAGGCAAGGACGCTGTTAGTTGCGATTCGCCGACGAGGGAATGTTGTAAATCGCAAGTGGGGGACTGTAGTGTCTTACGTCCCTCGGAGGGTTCACATCCAGCTGTGTGAAGTTGACACCCCACCCACGTCAAAAATTTAAGCAATTAGTCTGAATGGTTAGTGCTCCGTTAGTGCTGGTTTGTGCCGTTAAAATTTTCGTTTGTGCTGCTTTGGTTTCGGAGATATTAAATATTATTTTTTAGGTCATCTAAAGGTCACCATCCCCCCATATACCTCCGAAACGCACCGGAGTGGTCTAGTTTGTTAGTGCTTCGTTAGTGCTGGTTTGTGCTGTTGAAACTAACGTTTGTGCTGCTTTAGTTTATGAGATATTAATAATTAAATATTTGGCCGATGACGTAGTTTTTCGGATCCGCCTCTCGGGTTGCAGTGCGCGCTCCCGACACAGGGAGAACAGATGACCTAAAAAATAATATTTAATATCTCCGAAACCAAAGCAGCACAAACGAAAATTTTAACGGCACAAACCAGCACTAACGGAGCACTAACCATTCAGACTGTTTGCTTTAATTTTTGACGTGGGTGGGGTGTCAACTTCACACAGCTTTCACATCCTAGCCTCAGGGACATGATAGTATGGTAATTAAACCCCCGTTGCTAATCTACTTCCCTTCTTGAGAAGCCAGACAAGATGACTCCTCACAGGATCTACCGTACCTTGTGCAAAGTTAAGTTTTGCCGGGGTCTGGTGCACAAACTGAGTTCTCCAAGCTCACACAAGAACAACATGACACAATTTCTGTCACGCAACTATGTCAAAGAGAGACAATTTCTTCACTTCTCATTAATCCAGCTTAACAACCACAAAAGTCACAGCAGCTTTCAGTATTGGTCCCACAACTGCACTACTGAAATGTGAATAAATTGTATTATTGTTGTAACAAACGAGTCAAAAAAGAGATTCTGACAAGATGCAGAAAAAAACCACCACAAGCTAAAAGTAGGATTTGGAAAAATGAGAGTTAAAAATAATTTAACATTTAGAGGGCTTCCTGCTTGTGTTTTCCTTCAGGCCTCTAAAGACTGATCTGCCTCTGTCCCCACAGGAGACACCCTGTTCCAGATGGCCGAGGTTCACAGACAGATTCAGGTTCAGCTGGAAGACGTGGTGAGAACAGATACTGAATAAAAAACACTAATAATCTTTTGTTTTCCCCAAGTAAGTAACCTCTTGTGTTAGAAACATTTGTTTATAATTTTAACACGAGTCTGAAAAAGTTGCTGTAAACTTCAGGAAGTTAATGAGTTTGTTCTAAACAACTTCACCACCAGCTGAAGCTGTTTCACTCTGAGATGCTGGCCCAGTTGGAGCAGAAGCTGGAGCTGGACATCAAATACCTCACTGTAAGTTCACGTTGGCAGCTTTCATTAAGTTTCACGGTTTGTATAAAGAGTACAAACACAGGAAAGAGTAGAAGAGGGGAAAAAAGAGGGACTTTCGTTAGAACTTTGAGCAGAAAGGCAAAGTGTTGGTGTTCATTTTTACATTTTCAAATTTAAGTAATGAAATTATGTAAGACAAATTAAGGAAAAAGAACAATTTTGGAAAGTTGTTAAACAGTTTTGCTAAACCATTAAAACCAATAACTCCCTCAACAAATAAAAACAAGGCTTCTACCTTTTAATTAAGTTTTGTTCTGAAGTTGCAGAGCAAATAAGTTCTGGTAAAAATGTTCAACTATGTGGAGTAATATACAGAGATTTATTAGGGGTATTTATTTTACTGCACTGTGAGATCCTTAAAAGGAGGGGGCCTGGTTTGGGAACCTTGGTGTCTCTCTTTATGCAGATGATGTGGTTCTGGTGGTGTTTTTTGGGCCATGACCTCCAGCATCCTCTGGGCATGTTCAGAGCGTGAGATCCTTAAAAGGAGGGGGCCTGGTTTGGGAACCTTGGTGTCTCTCTTTATGCAGATGATGTGGTTCTGGTGGTGTTTTTTGGGCCATGACCTCCAGCATCCTCTGGGCATGTTCAGAGCTGAGTGTGAAGCAGCTGGGATGAGAGTCGGCTACTCCAAGTTCTATTTATTTATTTAAAAAAAATAATAATAATTTGGTATGTGATACGACTTACGAATTTTCGACTTACGAACGGCCCGTAGTTATGGAACTCGTTCGTAAGTCGGGGACTACCTGTATCTGAATAGATGATATATTTGAAGAGTGCCAATATTTGTTGTTGCCATTTCATGTAAGATGGTTTGGTTTTATGACCCAGGTGTAATTTCTGAAGATTTTCCTCAAAGATGCACTTTAACTTTATGGATGTCAATAACTCCAACCAGGACTCAATCCTAACTATCGGTTTGTTCGTTGTTGTTTGTTCCTCTCAGTCAACTCTAAAGAAGTATCAGAGCGAGCGAAGGTCTAAATCTGAATCGATCGAGCGCTGCCAGTCCCAGCTGAAGAAGCTCCGCAGGAAGAGCCAGGGCAGCCGCCACCCAAACAAGTACGGAGACAGGGAGATGCAGGTGGGTGAAGTTTCAGAGTGGATTTGGAGGCCGTGAAACAAAGACGTTAATGTGACCTCGTTCATAAAACAGAGTTATGCAAGTGTTTGGGTGAGATTTAGCAGCAGAAGAAATAAGATTAGAGAAAAACCTGATTTAACTGAAACTTAGATTTGACCTGAAGCCTGGAGAAAAAATAAGCCAAAGGACAGCTTTTACATTTGTTCTTTTGTCCCAGGGTCACATACCCTGCCAGGGGGGTTACAGGCAGATCCGTGGAAGAATGTGCTGAGGTTTGAAACAATAATTGGGGGTGTTTTCCTTTCAGTTTGTGGAGCTGATGAGTCGTCGCCAAGGCGAGCTGGACGCACTGGTGGCCACGGGTTACAAGTCGGCTCTGACGGAGGAGAGGAGACGGTACTGCTTCCTGGTGGACAGACAGTGCTGCGTCACCAAACTGCTCATAAACTACCACTCCAAGGTGATCGTCGGCATTTATATACCGTAACTGGTTTCTTTTCTGTCATTGCTTACAGTGTATTTAAATAATTTGAACATAAAAGGATGCATCTAACCCGATGGGCTGTTTATTTATTTATTTATTTTGGTACCATCATTTTTGTGCTTAAAAATTAGAAATGTTTTAATTAGCTGCACAATCACTAGACTAAAGTACACTGTGCTTATAATACCTGAAATCAGAATAAGCTTTATTATCATTGTTCATTATTGTTGCGATAGACGAAGCCTTTCCTTAAGGCTCCGGCAGAGCTCAGCGTACTGCCTGTACGCCACTCTACGCGCGCATTCTGTGCGCACGCGTTCGCTGGCACAGCTCTGCTTTCGTTCTCGCGTTAAATGCTCGCGTTTTCGCTCCAAATCCTTGTTGTAATTTGAGCAGCTGCGCGCAGAGCAGGACAAACTGAGGTCGCTGATTGGTCACTTGCTGACACGCCTACTGAAATGATTGACAGCTCGGGTGAGAGAAGGCATGAGCAGCCCGCTGCAGTGTTCCGCTGCGGTGTTTCTAAACTTTATATGTTAATAAAAAGTTCTAAGAAATAAAAATAAAAACAGGGAGCGCTTTTCCTGCAGCCCACAGGCCACCAGGAAATATTTAAAACCTCGCGCAGCCAGGTAGGACCTGAATTCATTCATTTCAGTCATGGAGTGAACGGAGGATGAAGCGATTACTTGACTTTTGGCAAAAAAACAAAATAAAAGTCCAGTTTAGCGATGAAGAAGGGGAATTTAATTCATTTGTGTAACATACAAAACAGTCCGGCTCCGGGCAGTTTATTGTGAGACAACGCGCATCGCGTACGCGGTCGTAAAATTTGAGCTTTACGCGTTCGTGCCCTGCGGGGCTACGCTTGTGCCTCTGCGTACGTACGGCGTAGTGTGGCGTACTGCCTGTACGCTGAGCTCTGCCGGGGCCTTTAGTTTACGCATTTCCCAGGAGAAATTAAAATACTGGCCTGTTTTCGAGGCTAAGCAGGAAGTCAGATTCAGATAAGCCACAATTGTTGATTTTTTTTTTTTCAGGCAGACTATTTTTCTTTTTACTGTCACTTTCAAGATCCAAAATGGCCAAATTAGGGTGCATTCTTGTCCGTGCTTACAAGCCCCTCCAAGGTTGTTTCCTGCTGACGAGTCCCAAAGCTGCAGGTGGCCTGTGATTCTCACAAATCACTTCCATCTTACGGTTTAGCTCGTAAATCAGCCAATTTTGAGTCCTCAAAGCACGAACCAAACCTTCACAAGCAGCCTGAAGAGGGGCAAATTAGTGCAGCTGTCTTCTTGTACGTTGATAGATCGGGAACCAGCTGATTCCAAAAAGCAGGAAACCTGTAATCATAAATCCAGTTGTATACGTCTTCGGCGTCCTCCTGAGATTCTCAGCAGAACATTAGGGTTCTCCAGGACCCTGTCGCTTTGTTGAAAAGATTTTGTCGATTGCGTTGAAAGTCCGGTTGATCAGCTCCATAACAGTAGTTTTCATTTCAGAAGATCCCGGTTAAAAACTCACTACTACTCCATCGCTTTCAATGCCAGCTGATTTGTATTGGATCGTTTTATTTATGATCTGCAATGTTTTTATGTTTTTTGTGTTGTACTTCATTGTCTGTGTTGCCTGTTGCGTGTTTGTTTGTCCAGCACTTTGGTGTGGACTTGTTCCTGTTTAAAGTGCTTTATAAATAAAATGGTATGGTATGGTAAGATGTGTAAAATAGGAGCTCTGATACACAGAGAGCAAAAAAAGCAGGAGGAGAACAGGAGAGGGAAGAGAAGGTGTCCGCCTCGCAGGAAAACGAGTGAGGGGGTGGGGAAAACAACTAGATCCAATAATGAATCAGTCTACAGCTGAAAATAAGAATAATCTACAACTAAACCTAGACATACTCCATGTTAGTGCTCAGAGAGTATGTTGTCAGTGACTCTCAGCTACTACCACACCAAATTTTAGTTTAATTTCTGTAAATCTGACTGAATTATAAACATGTATGAGTTGCTTTGACTTGACTTGGACTGAATCGGGGTGAGTCTAAAAGTAATTCAATGAATGTTTTTTGAAAGTTTCATCAGAATCCATCAGTGGTGTATGAGATATTTTGCCAAGACACTCAAACGAACACAGACACATTAATAAATACAGTTTTACTTCTTTGGTAACTATTAATTAAGACTTTAAATTCAGATTTTTTTTTTCTGTGCTTTTGATTGTGAACCAGGTGAGAGAGCTTCTGTCGCACAAACTTTCTTCGTGGCATCAGTCGTGCTCTCAGCCGACAAAGCTGCCGGAGCGCGCCCTCAACCTGCTGCGCCACACATCACCGCAAAGCCCAGGGGCTGCTGGGATAGCTGAGGCGGTCCGTCACACCAAGCAGGGCTCTGGTCAGCCAGATCAGGTAAAAAAAAAAAAAAACTAAACTTTTACTTTAACTGCAAAGATTTTTTATGATAAATCTTAAAATCGCGGGTGTGTACCGTATTTTCCGGCATACAAGTCACAGTTTTTTGCATAGATTTATCAGTCCTGTGACCTATACGACGAAGCGACTTAAATATGTTTTGTTTTCCATATTCATTTTCATATTCATAACCATTTCTGACTGATGCTTTAAATTTCTAAGAACTGAAACAGCGAGTCCTCCAGTGTGCGCTTGCTACACTCAGCTGGTGCAGGTGGAGGAGTGCTGGAGAGCTAGTGGCTTCGGCCGCGATGGATGTAAGGATGGTGCCGTGCCACCCAGGTGAAATGAAGCTGTTTTGACCATTAAATAAACTCATAATAAACTCGACGGGTCAGTGGTGACGCAAAATGAATGGGACATACACCGAAGCGACTTATATATGGTTTTTTTTCCCCTCTTCATTATACTTTTTTGACTGATACGACTTATACTCCGGAGCGACTTATCTGCCTGACAATACGGTATTTATTTTATCATAGGCCTGTAATCTGCTTACTCCTCAAGTTATCTTCTCCAACTAGTCTCGGCGCAAAAAATGTCCTTCTCTTCCGTTTTCTCAGTTAGAAATGCCCAAGTACAACAAGAGGTTTTCTTTTTTCTACTTCCTGTACTTTGACAGACCTCGCTGTTACAACAGCACTACCTACTGACAAAAATAAGAACTACAACCAATAGGTGAATATGAAGCAAAACAGGGTTTATAAAACATATTTTACAGGTACCCATTTTACACCTGGTTACATTAAAGTTTAAAATGTTTGCATAAAATCAAAGCTGCAAGTTCTCCTTCTTAAATTAGCTTTAAAGGTTTGCTTTGTTCCATTTATTTCAAATGCAGATGTCACATCTGGTGTCAACGTTTTGTCCAATTTAACTTTTCAGTTCATCCTCCAGATTGGATTTATGCTCAGTAACCAAACTTAACACTATGAGCAGAACAAGCTGGTGACGATGATTCATCACAATTCTTGCATTTGAATGTGACATAACGTGCTTACTAATAGAGATTGTAAAGTAGTGACAGATTTATTCAGATTCAATCTCACAGAAAAGCTGTTTATTATTACAGTTCTCCTTTTTTTTTACATGTCGGACAGAAATAATCAATTTTTGGTCCAAGCTGGTGAGAAGTTTTCAAAGTCCAAATTTTAACTTTAAAGAACGTTCCATGTAACTTTTCTTACAGTTTCCAAGTTTAACCTCACGCAGACTCTTCCACTGGTACATTTTCATCTTTAAATCACTTCTTGGTCTGCTGCCCTCATACATCTCCTCCTACATGTCTTTGCGTGAGTGCAGCTACAGCGTGCGCTCTCAGGACATGATTACCTGCAGTGTTCCGTCAGTGAGGACTGAACTTGGAAAAAGGGCCTTCTCCTACTCCGCTCCTGCTTCATGGAATATCTTACAAAAAGATCTGAAGCTCTCAGCCTTGACCTCTCTAAATGGCTTTAAGAATCTGTTGGAATCCTGGTAAAAACCAATGCAGACATGTTCCTGTTTCTGATTTGCTCTATCTGCCTTATAATCTGTCTGTTTTGCTACTTTGATATCTTTGTTTTAATTTGTAAAAAAAAAAAGAAAAAAGATCTGTATTTCTCTCTTATGTTTGTCTACTGTATTGTTGATTGTTCAAGGAAATTCTACTGTTGCTGTTGTCGTCATTCTTTAGTTTGTAGACAGGTCTCTCTTGTAAATGCATCCTCGAGGCTCAATGAGATTAACCTGCCTAAATAAAGGTTGAATGAATGAACTATAACATGTTTATGACTCGCGGTGAGGTCAGGTAATGTGACGCTTTGTTTTTAGGAAGTTGAGCATCTTCTGAACAGAATAACATGAGACTCTTCATGTGTGTCGTTGCAGAAGCTCTCTGTTCAGGAGGTCCCTCCGCTGCTGAACGGAGACTCCAGACGCTCCCAGCAGCAGCAGCAGCGCTCGCTCCCCTCTTCTTCCTCCTCCCACAGTGACTCTGGTCCTCCTCAGGGCTCCCCTCAGGCTTTCCGCTCTGCGTCCTCCACTGCTGGAGCTGCAGGAGGTTCCTCCAGAGGAGCGTCTCCTCAGCACATGCCCCTCAGCGTATCCGCCAGCCCACTCCCTGACAGCCGGGGCAGCGAGAGCCCAGCAGGATCCACCCCCACCACGTCCAGCAGCTCCACCCAACAGGGCTCGCTCCTCCTGGCCACGTCCAGCCTCTCCCCGAGCCTCATCCCATCCACGATGATGTCCCTCAGCCATATCTCGGCGACAAGCAGCTCCTCGCAGGGCATGACCCTCCCCATCCCCCACAGTGCTCCTCACAGCCCCCCGCTGTCCCACAGCGCTCCTCTCTCCAGGGCCATGACTCCAGTGCAGCTGCTGCACCAACAGGTGGGACCAGGAGGGAGCAACACTCTGTCTCATAATCCCTGGCTGCTGAGGGCTGGAGACATGTCCTCCACCGCAACCCTCCCACTGCCGAGGAGGCCTGCCAGTGAAATGAGGCTGGGGGGCTTTCAGGGTGAGAACCATTCATTCAAACTTTATTTAGACAGATAAGTCATATTGAGCCTCGAAGACTCATTTACACTCAACCACAACATGCTTAGCAGACAAAAAGTTATGAAATTAGACACATTATAATGTAGGCGAAAAAATTCCTATTAAAATCTTTCATGCTTGAGAAAAAAA
>JBBPBX010002383.1:17200-72702 GCA_038048925.1 Garcialebias charrua | reverse complement strand
TTTACTTCTTTTCATTCGTCCAGAGGACCTGACTTAACTTTGTTAGATTTTTCTACCTGGATTATTGAGCGTGCATCAAGATACAGTTTGTAAGATTTCACAAAATGTCTATAAATGCGTTTCTTCTCATCATGAGATGATTTTAGTTTAAAACAGGGGTTGGCAACATTATTTTTTAGAGGGCCAAATCAAAATATTTAAAGCAATCAAAGTGCCACATAGAGCAAAGGAAAATGTATGCTTTAAATCAGTTAATCTGGAAGATGCAGTCTTTTTCTGCAGAGTTGACCTGTTTAATAAAAATATGTTTCTCCAATGCTCTTTGGGAATATAATACATACTTTCTGTGAACTGTTGATAATATATTTGTTAGCCTATGCTAAAATATATATATAATTTTTTTTAAGTTTGTTTTTGAAGTCTTTATGGGTTTAGAAATCACAGAAACGTTTTAGCCCATCTTAATTCTTTTTTTTTTCATTTACCCTTTATTTATACATGTAGTCTCATTGAGCCACGAGAACTCATTTTCAAGAGAGACCTGTTTCAATTCTAATGTTTTTTTTATTTTATGTATTTGTCTAAGTTGTTTAATTTAAACTTCATTAAGTTCCATTGATAAAAACCAGATTTTTTTAATCAATCTTTTTAAAAGCCGTTTTCTTTTCAACTAAGACTAGTTGGTGTCGGATGGAGATAGTCCAAGGGCCACATTTGGCCCTCGGGCCTTATGTTGCCCACGTCTGGTGTAAAACTTGGGCCTGAAAGGCCGTGGACAAAGTTTTTGTTCCTTTAAAGCTGGGCTTTTAATTTGACTTCATCACAGGCTCCAGTCTCCCCAGGACGCTGCCCTTATCTGGATACACCCGAGTGGAGGCCATGTTCACCCACACACCAAGAGCTTCAGAGGGTGGGGCTGGAAACATGGGGGGCGGGGCTTGCTTACTCCACTTCCTACCTGGCGACCACATCACCCTGCTGATCTCTGAGCCCAGAGATGGGTGGCACTACGGGCAAAATGAACGAACCGGACGGTACGATTCATTGTTTGCTTGGATCCTGAGCACATTAGAAAACTGTGGATTGATCTGAAAAGATGTGAACATTGTTGAAGCTTCGTTTAAATATCTTCACCTGCAGTTTAAATGTTTCCTTACAGGAAAGGCTGGTTCCCTTTCTCCTACACTCAACCACAACATGGCAAGATGGATCAGACTGAGGGGTGAGGAGGACATTACAGTGTGAAGTTTATTACAAAGTATCAAAATAACTTGTATATTATGCGTTTGAGTCACAAAATGTAAATTATATGGTGTTAAATCTTTGTTTTCCTTTAACTTTGATGTTGGTTTGTTCTCATGTAATGAACCTTTCTCTGTTTCCATCGTGTTTCCTCCGTCTCTCTCTCAGCTCTCTCTTCTTATCTAAGACTAACAGCACCAGCACCGGCCAGCTCGACAAACTGGTGTCCGCAGGACTCCCGGCCCTGACCCCCGAGTCCGAGGAGGAGCGCTCCCTTCCTCCCCAGAGGGTCAGCACCTTCCGCCCGCGCCCCTACAGCATGGCCGACAGCAACAAGGTCAGAAACTGGAAACCTGTGGGAGGAGGTGAAGGGTCGGAGCCCATCTGTCCTCGTGCTGACTCGTTTTCTAACATCGATCCTCTTGTCTGCATTTCAGATCACGTCAGAGTTGACCTCTCCACCCTCTCCCACCAGGTAAACCTCTCCACCTGCTTGTTTGTGAATTAAACGTCTTTCATTCCTTGAAAGAATGCATATCGCACACGGCCTTTCATGCCTAAAGGTTCAACTAAAATCACCAGAAGGGATGGATGTATAGATGTTTTCTCAAGCTGTTAAATTGAGTTACAGCGATTTGTTTGCAAATATTTTGGTAGTTTCTGCAGGGTCTAAAAAGTCATTAAAAGTCCTAAATTTAATCAACTTCATTTTAGGCCTTAAAAAGTCTTGAATATGTACAGATGTATTAATTTAGTAATTAAAACTCATTTGCATCTTGAATTTATGTTTGTTCATTTGTTGCTTCTGCCATCAACTTGTTCTTTCATTAGCTGTGAGGTTTCATTTGTTCTGAGTTTTGACTGAGGATTACCCATCATGCAGCAGTCCTGTCTGAAGGAAATTAATGTCAATCTTTCACTACCTTTTAAAAAACGATTATCTGCTTCTGAAACTGGAGTAGTTTTTTTTTTATTAATCTGGATAGAGTTCAGAATGAAAGGCAATAAAATATAGTTGTTGTTTTTTTCTTTCTTTTTTTGCCATTTTTATAGGTTCTAAATTTGAATTATATTGGTTTTTAAAAGGTCTTGAAACTCACAGAAACTCTGTAGATTTAAATCCAATTATTACGTTCTGAGAGTTTCATTAAATACGGTACTTGTTCTGTAGTTTATCAAGTATGTACACACACACAAACACACGCACGCACAAACAAAATAATAATAATAATAATAATGAATTCACCTCCCTGGTGAGGTGTTCCGGGCATGTCCCACCGGGAGGAGACCCAGAGGAAGACCCAGGACACGCTGGAGGGACTATGTTTCTCGGCTGGCCTGGGAACGCCTTGGGATTCCCCCAGAGGAGCTGCTCCAAGTGGCTGGGGAGAGGGAAGTCTGGGCCTCCCTACTTAGGCTGCTACCCCCGCGACCCGACCCCGGATAAGCGGAAGAAAATGGATGGATGGATGGATGAATTCAATTTATAATGCACTTTTCATTAATAAAAATCCCAAAGTGCTACAAAGTGCAACAAAAGCAAAAATCAAATAAAACAAGTGTTAAAATCAAGTAAAATCAATAATAATATCAACTAAGATCAAAGACAAAATCATGGGGAGACAGAATAGGCTTGCTTAAAAAGAAAAGTCTTTAAGCCGTTTTTAACCTTATTGCTTTCAGTGTCAGGCGATAATAGTGTCAAATACAGAGGGATTACATATATTTTAAGTTCCCTGTTTGAACAGGGCTTAAGTGAACTGAAAATGCAACTTTGAAATAAAAATGTAATTTATTGCTTCCTCCTTCAGGCCCAATCCATTCGCTCACATCCGACTCAGAAAAACGTTCACCAACGATCGCTCGGCGCCCATCATTGAGTGAGCGTGGGATCTCTGGATCGTCGCTCCTTCTCGCCTCAGGTCGATTCCTGGAAAATGCAAAGCCACTCTTGTTCCCGAATGGAAACTTGCTCTGGAAAATGTTTTTTATTTTTCAGCTAAATCATAGGAAGTTCATGTTTTATGAGCAGGAAGTGAATACGACTCAAGTTTCTATTTGATTTTGAGGTTGTTACAAACCAAGAAAGATGACCAGAGGGACTGAAAGTGTGGCTATTCAAGTGGTAGTTCAGATTTTTGAGACTGAGAAGTCATGAACTGTTAATATCTTACCTGTTGTAGATAGCTCTTTGAATTACTTCAGCTCGGAGAAACAGTTTATTTACCAGGTTGACAAGCTAATGGCTAGTCTGAGTGAAGCCAAAACCAAAGTGGATTGCTGTCGTCTTGTAACAACTCAAGTGTAAATGATGGTGGACATTATTTTATAAACCTTTAAATTACTGTAAGTTTAGCATTACACAAGTTTTACTAAATTTTACGGTTATTTGCGAGGGCTAAAAGCTGCAGCATGCTGGCTGGCTGTAGCATTTCCACCCAGGGCACTTCAGTAAAAAAAATTATTTAAAAAATTATTTCTGTCAGGATAACTATTTATTGTTAAAATGTCAGCTGTGTAAAGGTTCATAAAGTAGCGCTCACATGAATTACCACAAGATTTTTGAGATTTCAGATTTCTTCTGCTCACACTAACCATTAATTCATCAATCTGGTCTGAAATATTTCTCTAAAATTAAGCTTAATTTTTATGAACCTTTATTTAACCGGCATTGTCACAGATCTTATTTCTAAGGGAGGTCTGAGTTCAGCCTGCACATGCATGTTCTTGGTTTGTGAGGATAAACTCACACAGAACATGCAAACTCCACACAAAATCACCTTAGGTCCAAACCAAGAATCGAACCGAGAACCTTCTTGATGTGATGCTAACCCCTATTCCACTGTGCTGCCCAAATAATTTGTAATTTAAAAAGTTATCTATAGCCGGTAAGATATTGATTGTTTAGAGTCTTTCAGCAGAATGCCACACCAAACGATCTGAATTTTTTTATTTTATGAAAATTGGAGATTTATTTGTCTTGGAGACCATCAAACTGTCTTATCCTTCTAAACGAACTAAAGAAGTGCCTCTTTTTTAGCTCTTGTTTTTGTAATAGTTGTTTTGTTGATTCAGCAGAGCCTAAACAACAACGACAACGACAACACACTTTGACTGCTCTGAAACATTTTGGGACGAGGACAGGCTCCTTTATTAAAACATAAGTTTTATTTTAGAAAATCTTCCAGATTGGTGCATTTTAACGAGAAAAGAAAAACAAAAGAATATTTTTAGACTTTTTGTTATTTTAAATCCTTTTTGTTTAGATGGATTGAACATTATTTAATGAAACTGACGTGGAGATGATTTTGTGTCACTTTTATTTTGGTAACAGGAAGTGTTTGAGTGCATCAAACCATGTCAGAAAAATGTTTGTGCCAATCAACCTGTAGATTTTATGACTCTGTAAAGTTTTTTGTGTTAGTATGATAGGATTGCTGTAACCTGTTCCCTGGATTCACATGAAAAACTTATTTTATGTAAATTTTTATTCTTATCAAACATTTTCTGTTAAACTTCCTCAGTAGAAATGAAATAATCACAACAGTGTATTAGGGACAATGTAATTAAAAACAAAGAGAAGGAGCTGGATTGAAGCGAAAATAAAATCAGTGAATTCTTAGAAATTCAGACACTAATGTGGAATTCATATGTGGAAAAATAAATCAAAATTTTCATGATTAAGTATAAAAATTTGCAGGAATAATAGTATATTATCTGATCATGTGAAATTTGTGTGGAAAAAAAATCCAAACTTCCAGAAATAGTCTTAAATTTCCTTTAAAAAATGCCCAGATGTTTACAAATGTTAGAGATAATTTTCTGTGAAAAAGGCTAAAATATTCTAAGATTCTAGTTGTATTCATTGATTTTTTTTGTAAATGTATTAACTTAATTTTAGAATTATTATTATTATTATTACATGTAAAATTTGAACGATCAGAAAATTTTGCTTTTTCCTTGTAAATTTAGGACTTTCATCTTGGAAGTTTAGGCTTTTTCACCTCACAAATTTTAATATAATATAATATAAAATATTTGACAATAATGTATACATTTTAGAGATTTTTGTCCAGATTTTGTTTCTCCCCTGGGTATTTTTTCCAGCAGCTCTAATACTCCATCATATATTTATTATTTTAAAACACAGAACAACAAATAATAAAGCTCACACACTCTGAAGGGTAATATAATGTTTGAAAAGAGGTTTTTGAATTGAAAGGCTTTTTTTTTTTTTTTTAAAGAAAGTTTCATGTTATGCAGGTTCAAGGGCTTCAAACCTGGAGGTTTGCATAGATTTGGATGGTCGGTCTTTTTGGTTCCTTTCACTAATTGACTTCACTTGTCGTGCGTTTTGCAGTCAGACTGAATCACCAGAGCCTGAACGAGGTGTGAAAACAACACGGTGGAGTTTAGTGAGCGAACGTTTTGTAGGAAGTGAAAAAGAAAGCATTCAGAAACGTTGACCAGTGTCTAAGCAGGTGTTTGTGGTAAACTAGAAACATCCAAAGTCAGAGCTGCGGAGCTCTGAAAGTGTAGAAACGTGAGAGTTTTATTTTTCTGTTTCAGTTACTGCCAGCTGATTCAAGAAACCAGAAAGCAGTATTATGAAAATAACTACGAGCTCATACTGTTCACTTTGCATCATTAGTTGGAAGAAATGCTTAGTCACGCTTGTAAATAGTGCTGAAAATGTGATTGTGTGGTTTTGAGTTCTTGTTGAATATTTCACTTTGGTTGAACGTTTTGACTCTAACCCTGCAGAAAAGCCTCTGACAGTGATGATGCAGGAAAGCTGCTCGTAGTGAAATTAATACAAGTGGTAATAGATAACACATGTTAATACAGTCTTAGATGAGTTTCAGATTAAGACGAAGCACAGCTGATTTGTTAATAATTGTAACGTAAGCCTATTTAAAGAGCCCAAAGTGCTGCTCAGTAAATTCAAAAGTGGCAGAAAAAAAATGTAAATTCTGTATTAAATATGATTTTGAGTTTAAGTTTCAGCATTTAGTGTTGATTTTTTTTTTTTATAAACTTTTTCAATTGCTCAGGAGGCACAGTTGTTGAAAACCAACATAATTACTGTCATTACCTAATTTACAGTTTGAAAGTTTTATTTAAAATGACCTACCGTCATTAAGATGCATAGTCCCATCATAGATCATCTTTATAACAAGATCAGCTTTGAACATTTTAATTTATTTAATGTTACTCGCAAAACAATTTCTCTCAAAATCTAGTTTTATAAATAAACTCATGTGTGGCCCGGCCACCAGTTGAACAGCTGATCTACACCTTTAACCAATTATTAATTCTTCTGAAAAGAGTCCCAAGTCAGCACAAGTTCAAAACGTTTCCATTAAAGTGAAATATTGTTTAAAAATTAGACGCAGCTCATAAAGATTTCTGTAGAAACAAAATGTTGCACTGTGAAAACACTGACGGGCTGTTCTAATATAAAGTTACGATGCTACGAGGAATTCTGCCCAAGAACATCAGAATATTGACAAGTTGTGAAATAAAGTTTGATTAAATGAATTAAAGTGTGATGTGTTTGTTTAAACTGTAGTGAATATTTGTGTTGTGCTTCAGCTGAGGTGAAGCTCACGTTACACACGTTTGGTTTGCATCTCATTCAGAATCTTAACCATAAATGAGTTAGTGCCTCAAAGCTTTAAGGTTCCACCAGAACCCCAGTTTCAAACAGTGAACTCTCAGCGGTGGTAATCCGATTACAACTTTTCCACACTTCTGTTTTCTGACGGAAAATGTCACTTTCACCGTTAACAGCTGCTAAAATGCTGCAGCACAAATCCTCTTCCAATAAACTGGATCATTTTCAAGCTGAATTCAACTTCAAAATAAAAGTAGTGGTTAGTTCTGATAAAACTACCCTTTAAATTAGATTTGTGCATTGAGAGCTTGGTTTCAAGTAATATCTGTTCAGGTTTTAAACAATCATGATCTAAAAAACTTGGAATTTGGAAAACTGATCAATATTTGATGCATTTTACTGCCATGATGCTTCTAAAGCCAAACTATACTATAGATGCTTGTACAGCTTCAACTCACGAGCACAAACCATTTGAAATGGACAAATCCGTTTTGTGCTGTTGGTTCATTCTAAACAGTGAATGTATTCCCCTTCTGGTGTCTGACCCTTTAAGTTCACCTATTTGATATGAAACGTCAACGTAGTATTCTGTTTGATTTGTCATGTATCATTTATCTAGGATGTAAATTCTTAATTAATGGATAAAAACTGGCAAATAACATCTTAACAAGACATTCCCTGGAGGGGAAAGAGAAAACATTAAATTCCAGAACAAGTTCTAATTTAAAAAATAAATTTTTAAATACTTAAGTAGAATGCTTTCCCATTCGTTTGACGTGTATAGAATAAATCAATGTGGCACAAACGTAGAATTAAATTAAATCTTTATTGTGGCAATCGCGGGGACATGAGAAGCAAAGGTGGTCAATCATATTACATATTTTTAAGAAAGTCAAGTTTATTTCCTTGAGGGTCAGAGGGATGGGCGGGAATGTCAGGCATGTTTCCGTCATCCCGCACAGGAACTGCAACGAGAAAAATAAACAGACAATTTAACAGCGGATATTCCAATATCAAACATATTGCTGTGGAAGAACATCAGAGCTCACCTGGGTAGTTGTACGGCATCGCTTTGTTCATCATGCCTGAATATTTTGTATAAGGGCTGGCGAATGGAAGGATGAAGCCTAGAGAAAAAATATGTCTTCAGTTAGTGGAATGAATAAATGAAATAAAACAGGATCCGATTACCGTAATGCATTAGTAATGTGACAAAATTTAACATGTAAGACCTTTACAGCAAAAAACTTTTTTTTTTAATGTATGCCAACTTTTTAAACCAGTTCAATGTAAAGCAAAAATTGGTTTGCTTGAACAACAGTTTCAACAAAAAGACTATATGCCACGGGTAGTGGTGACGTACTTCCGTTAAAATACAACCCACGTCCGCCGCTTCCGGGTCCTATCCACTGCCGTTGTTGTTAGCGTTAGCTCCTAGTAGCAGACCATGACAACGACCCAATACGGGAAGCGGCTTCGAGCTACTGGCACTACACGTGATGTTCGTTGTGTCCACCAACCGGTGGGTGCAGCTGTTCCGTTTCCCTGCTGAGGAGGGGTTAGGGCGACAATGGATCGTGGCTATCTGAAGGGAAATCGTCGCTATTGATTTATGTATGTACAGATTTATTATTGGTGCGTATGTAGATGTTTTTTTATTTATTGTATTTACTTATTTTTGTTCGTGTCATTTCTGCTAACCGGAAGTGCGCCGCCCAGGTAATGCATGCGGAAGTGCTGGAACGGGAGTCAGTGGCATATAGTCTATTAAAAGAGCAAATGTGGACATTAACTGGAATAATATAAATATCCAGCAGTAATCTTCACAATCAAACCACAACAAGGCCTTTAATGTGAAAAATAGTCTTATTTAGCATTATCTCACAGAAATCACATTTTCATGATTTAGCACAAACTCAGCTCATTGAAAAGCTGCAACATAACTTGATTCAAACACTGTCTTCAGCTGTTCGTATTACAATGAAATCACAATTAAAATGAATAAATGTTAATTATATTTCCCATAAAGGAGTAGAGTTTCTCTTTTTTTAGCTCTATCCAATCCCAACAAAACTAAATAAGTTTTGTAATGTTACACTATATCACTTATATATCAAGGAAGTAGCAGGTAAAGATATTGGATGGATGGATGGATGTTCACTAGTAAAACCATCATTCAATTAAAGACCCTAATATGCAATCATTTAAAACGAGTTAAACTGAAGCGTTTTGGTAACCTGAAAAACCTTGCAAAAAAATCTGAGGTCGTCTACTTTGATCTCTTTGAGGGATTAACAAGAAATAATGTCAATAGAAATTTCAAAGCTAATTTCTTCTTGTTTTTAGTATTTTGCCTCGTTTTATATGGCATCTTGACATGGCTGTGTTTATAACTCTTACTCTTTATTTGATTTTAATTGCTTTTTGTTGAATTATTGTTGACTGTACTTATGTCTAATACAGGTCTTGAAAATGAGTCCTCGTGACTCAATGAGATTAACTTGTATAAAGGTTGAATGAATGATGATTATTTTAACATACAAATCTCAGTTTGTTTGGTTTTTTACGATATGAGCGCCGTATGGTGAATGTTTACCAACCTGCGAGGGCTATCCCACAAGACACCGTGATAACAGGCTGCGTATCCCATGCATTTTTCAAGAAAGCCCCGACCTCTGTGGAAAAACAAACGATAATGTTTAAGAAACAGCTACACGAAGCTAGCATACATGATTAGCCATGATTAGCGGCATATTCAAGGTCACATTTTTCACAAAAAATGCATTAAATTATATTAAAGCGATTCTAAATCGCAATTTGAGTGATTTCTAACTTTAACATTTTTCACCTACGCTGTCAGGGGCTTATAGTAAAGCTAGCTGTTTCAATTTCAGGACCAAAAGGGACAAAATTACACATACTTGCCGCCATATTGCCGACTGTGGTTTTTAGCCGCGCGGACGCTCATGGGAAATGTAGTATCGAACATCAAAACGTCTAACAAATGCGACCGTCGCACAAAAACAATGACGTAACAAATGCGACCGTCGCATAAAAACAATGACGTAACAAATGCGACCGTCGCATAAAAACAATGACGCGAGATAAACCCAGTTGGAGCTACAGTTATCATGCTTTTGATCAAGTAATTTTGTTTGTAAACGCTTTTAACTAATCTAGCAGTGTTAGCAGCGGAGTTTTGTACAATTTGTAGAGAAGTCTGGTAAATAAATATTTAGTTGTGAAACCGAACATCAGTGTTTTCGGACCTGAACAGAACAGGCGGAGAGCGTCGGTGGTAAATCTATTTTATTTACTTCACCTTAGATTGTAACTTAAACATTTTATTTATCATCTTTATGCACACATCCGAGCTTTACCCTTTGTGTTATTTGAGCATCGTGTTTGCTCAAGCATATTACATAAAAAATATATCTGTTAAAATAATTATTTCAGATGATGGAAGATTTCTCTGGATTGGCTCTTCCTCCTCTTTTTGGTGGACACATCTTGGAGGCTGAGCTGGAGCCTGGTGGTGTGGAGCTCGGACCAGGAGAGGTAACAATGTAGACGATGGGAACATTAATCTTAATAGTTCTCCAATTTTTGCAAATTTGCTTAAAGTTTCTTTGTGGACATTGCTTTCTTTTCATTTTCAGTTCAGCGTTTGGACAATATCATTTTAAAAGGAACGTTTTCTTGTTTGTTAAACTACTTGACACCTAAATGTAAATAATTTAAACATAAAAATGTATTCGTTATTAACAATTCAAGTGCCCATCTGAAGAGATATCAAAGACCTAAATTCAAATAGAAAACTACACTTTTTCTAACATCTTGTTGCAAACGCACACTTATTTACCTTTTTTTTGTTTGTTGCCGCTATAAGAAAATACCAAGAAATGGCTCAGCTGGACACATGCAAATATTTATAGCCATGATGACACCTGTTTTATCATGTTCCATTTTAAATACTCTAGTTGTTGATTTTTCTTTAACAGCTACACTTGTAACTTATTTTTGGCATGTTTACACATATGATTCAATATATTAAAGCCATATTTTCTCAAACAAACAACACCCTTGTCTTTGTTCACATTAAACAACAGTTGTTTTTTTCCTCTTTGTGTCACACTGTTAAACTATTGCATATTTTCTCATCATATGATACCTTATGGTTGAATCAATTCAGGATGACAAGGATGTTGCACTTCATCAGGATCATTTAGACTAATCTCTCCTTTTTTAGAGTTGGCTGTGGGTGTTTTAAAGCAAGTGAGAACACTCTTGTGGTACTGACAGTAACACAAGGGGTCTGACTTGCACAATTCTTCAGGACATGGCCAGGAATGTTAGTAATAGTCAGTGGTACTTTTTGACGTGTTGATATTTTGCCTATAAATTCTTCTTCTTCTTCACTTATAGTTCCAGACTCAACAATAACTTGGTTAGTTTTTGTGCGTTATTCCTTTAACAAATAAGAACAAAATAACCAGATATTTACTGAACTGAAATTCTGTTTTTTAGGTTTATTGTAATGAAAAAAATTAAAGTCACAACCTCCACTCAGCATCTTAGTTACGGTAAATATTGGAACAAGTTTTAGAAGGATCACAGTACCGGTAACCACATTTTCCTCTGTTAGTTTTACACACTGAGAGAAAATAAACAACACAGAAATATGAGTCCTTCTATTTTTCTTCAGGTTGAGTTGGACCCAGGAGGTAATGAGCTGCTTGAGAGCACAACACAAGAAGAAGAAGAAGAGAGAAGAGCTCTAGACAAAAGAAAATATTTGGCTCTGAGCAGGAGATGTAAGGAAATCGAACAGGTGTGTGTTAGCTTTTACGTTCTGTATGTGGGTCACTTTGCTCACACTTCCTGAATGTGTTTCCTGTGAAATGTGAATAAGAAGAGGACTAAATTGACTAACTCTGTGTTTGTTCATATTTTCTAGCTATGGAATTAGTGTTATATTGATTTTATAATTTATCATTTTTAGAAAATAACAGACATTTTTGACAATAGTGTTACTGTTTTATCTTGTTTAATTTTGCCGCTTTGTAATTCGTTTGAGTTTAGGTAAACCAGAAAATCCTGGGTCGCCTTCACCAAGTACAAAGAATTACACGATGTTTAAAGAAAGAGAGACGGTATAAAAATCTAATGTTGATATCCAAAATTGTTGTACTTTAAAACGTATCCATTTGAAGACCTGTCTGAGGAGTGCGCTGATCTTCACAGGTTTCTCATGAAAACTTTAGATGCCCACGGAGATGATTATAGAAATGCTCAGCTCACTATACTGCTGGAGGTAAGGACTGGAGAGATGAGGGAATATTATAGTATCCAAGGAAGATGTTACATTTAAAAGAAAGGTGAAAAAAATCACAAAACTTTAAAAAAAACTCCATTAGGACAACAATGTGCTGTAAGTTGTTTATTCTTATATAAATTATGTGTGTACATTTTTGTATCTGCATGATAATTTTTGTGTTTTTATATTCGTTATTTTCTAAATTGATTTCTGTTTATAATTAAACATTTTAATTTGTTTTGAATGAAGAGGACTCAGATTTTCATACCTTTGCTTTTATTTGTGGAATTGGTTTGAAATGCAAATTGCTCATTGATTGGTTTATTTAAGGCTGTCACTCTTATTGGTGTCCAGTTCTCAATATGTTGAGCATAGATTTCATTCATATGTCTTTCAGCATACATAAATGCTGCTTGAACATTCATCATTTCAGTCCAGCATGCACAACCTCAACCATTCATGCTAAGAGTCATTGGCTTAAAAAAATATTTCCTGACGTTTGTTTCAGGATGAGTCTGGAGCCCACTTAGATTCTTCTGCTGGGGTTGAGGATGAAAAACCAAATTGTGTGTCAAGTTCCTCTGCAGCTCTGCAGCCTCCAGCTGGACCAAAGAAGAAGAGGCACCGAATTCCTCGGCAAGACAAGGACAAAGACCAACAAGTTAGTGAATAATTCAGTCTGGTGTTGT
This sequence comes from Garcialebias charrua, assembly GCA_038048925.1. NCBI lineage: Eukaryota > Metazoa > Chordata > Actinopteri > Cyprinodontiformes > Rivulidae > Garcialebias > Garcialebias charrua. The sequence goes on along the minus strand of JBBPBX010002383.1, from coordinate 59,837 downwards.
CCACAAGGCTGCGTGTTCAACAGTACAGAATGATTAAACGTTAAAAAAATTAACAGTGTAGAGTAATTCCTTTCAGGTAAACACAATTGCCTTTTTTTCTCAGGTTGAACCAGATGTTTCTGTTTTGCCAGAGACACAGTTTGGAGAAATGTCGAGTCCAACATCTCTGTCGCACTGATCAGCACCCTGAATATAATGGAGATGACGATGGAGTCAGGCTTTACATTATTTTTGTTTCACTTTAAGACTACAAAGTGATCTAATCTGTGTAAATTGCATCTGCTTTGTACTCTTGTATATGTATTTTTTATTTTCACTTTTTGTAGTTTATACTGATAAATGCATAATTATGTGTACAGTTTTGATTACAGTTACAATATGGAACAGAATGTCATCAATATTACAAATTATGATCAGACAAAGCATCACTATATACTGTAACACGTTTGTTTTTCAGTATTTTGTTGTTTTTGTTAGATTGGTTATAGCTCAGCTTTACCGTACATACAATGTTTCAGTTTCAGGCAAAATAAAACAAGCTTCTCTGTGTGTTTTGGTCAATTATTATAGAATTATTATAGAATTACTGTATTATGTGATGGTTTGTCACAGCAGAAGACAAATTATAATGCAAAAAAGGATATAATTTCACAAATTACCAAATTATCTTTTTGTCTAAATAGCAAATGTATGAATATTCTCACGTAAAGATATTTTGTACAGAAAGATGAAACAGAAAATGGAATGGGACCTTTTCTGTTTCAATCAAAACCCTAAAGACTGCTGAGCCAATAGTCGAGCTTCATGTGAGAGTGATCGACGTATCTCCTGCCCAATCAGATCTCTTAGAAAAGATGAATGGGCGGGGTTTGAATGCGGAGGTGGGATTTTAGCTACCGTCCATCTTCAGCTACATTACAGTGAGCGAGCTTCACGAAAAGAAAACATTTTGGAAGTAAAGAAGACTTTCTGGAAGTAGTTGTGGCTGTATTTGAAATAAGATAAACGAAATCCCATACTCTAGGTAAATGTCGTACACAAGTATCAATGTAGACAGTCGGGTCGACCCAGTTTCCCTTTTTCCTTAATTTGGCTAGCTAAGCGGCTAGTTAGCATGTTAGCCATATTAGCTAGCTTACCGTCGATTAGAACGAATTCTGGTTTTATGTGGCTTTCACAACGTAAAACCATCTCATGAAAACTATGCTAGACCCCAGAGTAAGGATGCACGAATGTTAAAAGCATAAATGATTTTTCAGGGTGCTTGTTTTAGAAAGGACCGGTTGCTAACCGAGCGAAGTGCACGAACAACTGACTAGTGTTAACGTTAGCTTGCTAGTCTGCTAATTTTAGCTGACATCTATATCAGGACCAATTGATGATATTAGCGGGATAATACAAGTTGTTCATATTTAAGCACCAGGAGGCTTCCATATACGTGTTTTTGACGAAAATACTTTTGTTCTGCAGCGGATGTGTTAAGTTGTGCTGCTTATGACAACTGTCCAGCTGGATGGAGTTAACGTCAGTTTCAGTCGCTGCAGCCCGGTGTACGGCTTCTGCTGTTGGTGGGAGATTTGTTTCGCTTGAACGCTGAATTTACACATGTTTATTTTGTTGCATAGCCGACTTCTTGACAGACGGAATGTGGACATTGTCGTAGTCAGAGCCATGGCTGACAAGAGAAAACTACAAGGTAAAACAAGTCTGTGAAACTGTTCATGCTGCCCAGGATAAGTCACTGTATCCAGCTTGTAGTCCTAGATACTTTCCCATTTATAAATCTAATATGAGCAATTCTTCCACATCCTCTGCAGGTGAAATTGATAGATGTTTGAAAAAAGTAGCAGAGGGTGTGGAGCAGTTTGAAGATATTTGGCAAAAGGTAAGAGACTTTCACATCAGTTTTTTTTTTTAAATGGGATTTTCTAACTAAAGTGTCAGATCCACACTTTTTCTGCTTTTCAGCTCCACAATGCAGCCAACGCAAACCAGAAGGAAAAATATGAGGCTGACCTCAAGAAAGAGATTAAAAAACTACAAGTAAGACAAGTTGATAGAGCCTTTTTTTTAACCAAAATAAGTGCTGGTGTGCAGAATGGACTGTGCTTTAATGTTCATCTTCTGTGTTCTTCCAGCGATTGAGAGATCAAATTAAAACGTGGGTGGCCTCAAACGAAATCAAAGACAAAAGGCAGCTAGTTGAGAACCGCAAACTTATAGAGACGGTATGGTGTTTACAGTATACTTCTTTTTTCTTTTTAGCTTTTGTCCTTGCATGGAGCTGGTCTTTTCTTTATTATAGTATGCTCAACACCACCTCATCACGCTTACTACACAGCTGGTAAAAAAAAAAATGCATGTGGGTGATAAAACTAACCAGAAACATTTAGTTTTCAAATTGTAAATTATCTTTTCTGCCACTGCTGATGTCATTTGTATCTAAAACATATCACAAGAATTGTTTGAGATGGGAAAATACAGAGAGAATGGCTTTTCCTGCAGTTTCATGGTTGCTAGAAAGATATACTGTACAGGTAGTCCTCGACTTACGGCGATTTTTGTGTTACGAACGTCCGTAGGAACGGAACTCGTTCGTAAGTCGGGGAATACCTGTATATTGCCAACATACCGGTAATTGATTTTCTGACAATAAGGAACACAAATGACACCAACACATTTCTGAAATGTTAAGAAAGGACCAAATGCTCTTGGGGGAAGGAAGAGAAAGAAAAAAAACACCAGGTGCAGGGCTTTTTTTCATAGGCTGCTGTAACGCTCTCTCCACTTTAATTACCATAATCAAAATAAGACCTTGATTTTTAAGGGGAAAATAATGAGACTTATCCGATTGTTTTTTGTTTTTAGCAAATGGAACGGTTCAAAGTGGTGGAGCGTGAAACAAAAACAAAAGCGTACTCTAAAGAAGGCTTGGGGCTTGCTCAGAAGGTGGATCCAGCTCAGAGGGAAAAGGAAGAGACGGGACAGTGGCTAACAGTAAAATATTCACATCTATTTAAAACATTATGTCATCCTATGTTTATTTTAAATGCTAATGTCATCAGAAGGGAAAGCAAGAACATTTTAAGATTTAAAACTCTAAAATCAGTTGTTGTTGTTTTTTTTGTGTTTTTTTTTACAATGCTCATGTTTACATTAACACTTTTCTCTTCCTCCTGATTTTCAGAATACAATAGACACATTAAATATGCAGGTGGATCAATTTGAGAGTGAGGTAGAATCTCTTTCAGTCCAGACACGAAAAAAGAAAGGTGATAAGGAGGTAAACCCATCCACTTTTTACAACCGTGCAATACTGCTTGCTTCTATTGTAGTGCAATAACATTTTGCTAAATTAAATGTTTTTGTTTTTTTCTTGTGTAGAAACAAGACCGCATCGAGGAGCTCAAGCGGTTAATTGAGCGGCATAGATTCCACATTCGCATGTTGGAGACCATTTTACGAATGCTGGACAATGATTCTGTGCCGGTGGATGCAATACAAAAAATCAAGGATGATGTTGAGTACTACATTGATTCCTCTCAAGACCCGGATTTTGAGGAGAACGAGTTCCTTTATGACGACTTAGACCTGGAAGACATCCGTGAGAAAAGACTACAAATATATAAAAAACGTGTTTTTCTTCGGGCTTGCCGATGTCACCTGACAGCCTCTCTTGTTTTTCCTTTTGTAGCTGCAGCGTTAGTTGCAACTTCTCCGTCAGGTATGGGCAACATGGAAGATGAAATGTTCCTCCATTCGAGCAGCACTCCCACGTCCACCACATCTTCTTCACCCATCCCTCCATCCCCAGCTACTTGCACCGCTGTAAGTTCCAAATTTTATTAGTGTTTGAACATTTTTAAAAGTTTTATAGTGATGCTCAGTAGAAAAAGTACTTCCTGACATTTTGCACATATTTTCCACCTTAGTATGAATTCAGTTTACTCTTCTATACCACTAGCTGGTATGCTGAATCAACTTTTCAAAGGTGGATTATTATATCAAGGTATCTCCTCCTATAGGAGAACTCAGAGGACGATAAGAAAAGGGGACGGTCGACAGACAGTGAAATTAGTCAGGTGAGAGGCTCACGTCTGTGCTGTGTCAGTAGTTAACCAGTGTAGTGCAGCACTCCACCCTTGTTCCTGGAGACTCACACTGGCTGGAGTATTTTTTTTGTTTTGCTTGTTTGGTTGGCTTCTTTGCACTGAAATGAAACAAGCTTTCTCTGTGGGGCCACGGTTGGAGATTTCTGATTTTACTTTGCTATTTCCTGCACAAATGGGATTCTGTAGATGTCTGTAAAACTTTGCTCTTTTTTTTTTTCACTGAGCTTCTGTAATTGTCTTTTTGAACAGTTATTTGAGATTGTTTTGTGTTTCATTTCCAGTCGCCAGTGAAGAATGGCCCCCCATCTTTACAATCTTCCTTTTCTTCTTCCACTACCTCTGGGTCTTCTTCATCCTCTTCCCTTGTGTCCATGGCGAGTGTTGTTGGAGGCATTCTCACGATTCCCACGAGCAGTACTCTGATAGGAAGCTTCAGCAGCGCAGTACAACAACATCAGCATCAGTCTGCACAACAGCAGCAACAGTCTCAGCTATCAAACCAACCACAGCAGCAGCAGCAGCAACAGCAGCCACCTCAGACTAAACCCTCTGTTCCCTCGAACAACACCCCAAGCCCACCCAGCAACCCTCTTCTCCCAACATCCACTGTCCCTTCTTTAACCACACCCAGCACGCCCACTTCATCAGCTCTCAACTCTCAGCCCATCTCCGGGCCCACTGCCACATCCAGTTTGGGGCTGGGGCTGGGGCTTGGGCTGGATTTAAGAAAAGGTGGCATAACGGGGACCAGCAGTGCCAATCAAATGTCAAGTTTAGGCTTGACTGGCCACACCACTCCTTTAAACACAATGGCAGGCCTCATTTCAGGGTCCACGTCTGCCCTTTATGCTCATGCAGCAGCATCTGGAGGTTTGGGCCTGAGCTGCACAACGCAGTCCAGCATTTTAACAGAGAGCAGCACTTCCATCCCCTCCTCAGGGTCAAGTGGAATCACCACCAACGGCGCGGTGTCGGGGCTTAGTTTGTTAGGTTCCAACCCGGCACACAATCCTCTGAGTGGGAGTATTTTGAGTTTGGTCCCTGGGCAGGGTGTGGCCCCTGCTACCTCTCAGATGCCCCCAACTTCTGCCAGCACCGCAACTGGAGTAGCTGGTTTGATGGTTGGCAACGGAGGAAGTGTTGGTGGGGTTGGACCAGTAGGAGTGAGTGCTGCTCCTGCTAGACCACCAAGTGGACTGAAGCAGAATGGAAGCACAAGTGAGTTAATGTCTTGTTGTAATTTTGATGTTTCTTTATTGTGTTTTATTTTACATAACACTCCTAACCCCTGCCCTCAGGTTACAGTGCTGTAGTGGCAGAGAGCTCCACAGAGTTGTCTTTAAGCACGCCAAACCAGTCACAAAACAGCCAACCCTCATCCCTCAGCTCCTCAACCAGCCAGCCGTAAGTCCTTTTTCTTTCCTCCACTTCAACACCTGGGACTTCACATCTGTCTAGTTTTTTTGTTTTGTTTTTTTGGTGGTTTCTAATTTTGTGACGTTTTTGTGCAGGATGGACAACGGTCCCAGTTTAATCAGCTCCATCACCCTGCCCCCCAGTTCTCCATCCCCCTCATTCTCAGACAGCACACCCAGTGGAGGGAGTCTTCTGAACGGGCCCCACTCTTATCCACAGGCCTCTGAAGGCCTTGAGGTGAGCCAAGCTGGTCATGTGAACCAATCAGATTAATGCCAGGTGTAGCAGCAGCCTCTTTAATAATTTAGAGTAGGTTAGGTAGAGTAGTAGATTTAACATCAGACGGGCTCAAGCTGCTTGAGATGTTGAACACAATGCTTTCAGAGTAATTATACAGTAATGGGACATCTGCCTTCATGTTCCTGTTTCCAGTAGAGCTTTGGTTGTAAGAAGATCAATCTGTCATTGATTTTGTTCATTTTCTGTCCTAATTATTGTCAGGAGAAACTGATAGCAGACTTTTCCACACCAGACATTTCAACTTGTCTCAGCAGGATAATCACAGCTGAGGCTAATTTTGCTAACGACTGATCAGTCCCATTAAAGCCACAGCAGTGAGCAGGACAGCAAATACAGGAATCCTTCGTTCAGCTCATCTAAATGCAGTAATTTTTTAAGATGTGAATTTTACCTGTCTTTTCTGCCATAAAAAGCCAAAATATTTGCAGTGAGAAAAGTATTAACAAACTTGCAGACATGTTTTATTTATTTATATTTTAATTTGTGACTCATCTGGCATGTGTGGTTTCTAGTACTTTTCATTGGTACATTACTGAAAGGTATTTATATGTTCAACTTTAAGTATCACTTTAAAAATAATATATTTCAAGCTGCCCACAGACTTCTGTTTTTAGTCAAATTTACATCAAATGAAAAAGAGTACAGTTATGCAACAGCACACGGAGCTAGGAAACATGCCAAAATACTTTTTTCTTTATAAACACTAACTCCTAGTTTGTTTTCTACAAGCACAAATAAGGCAGCAGTCACTGGTGGTGTATAAATTATAAATAAATTAGATTTAACTAGCATGGAAACATTTCTTCTGCAGTGAGCATTTAATTTTTGACAATTTTGAGCTTATTGCTGTTTGAAACTGAGATGATTAGAAATTGAGATGGCTTGTGATTGTGACACACTGTAAGGAGCTGTTGTTCAGAAAATAAGCTGTAACTGTGACAGATCATGTGTTCGCTTAAGTGCTAATTTGTAAATATTTGGTTTTATAGTCATTTTTTTGGGAGTTTTATGCTTTAGTATTTCTTCTTTTTGAACACCTGAATGTTTATTTGTCTTAGTATTTTCATACATGCCTTTTTATAATGTTCCCATCTTGTCCTCCTCAGGCTCCTAAAGGCCTCAGTTCCCTGAAGGTGATGGCTGAGAGAGCAGCACTCGGATCGGGTCTAGATGGAGAGATTCCCAACCTTCATGTGACCGAGAGAGGTCTGAACGGTCAGACAAAATGTCCACACTTCTAAAACAATTATCACCCTGTAAACTTTTAATCATTTCAAGTTTCTTAGTGCCCACAGCATTTCTTAAGTAAACACCAAACATCAGTGTGTCATTGACAGCTGTGGTAGTTATTGTATTATGGTATTTAAGGCACTTCAGTTGATTACCGTAGATTTTTACATTTCAATGAAACATGAGGACTAGTTAGTCAGGAATACCTGTGTTGTTTCAGTGTTCAGAGATTTAAAAAATAAATGAATTGTTAGATTAAAATGGTTAGTGCAGTACATATACAGTACTGTATTGCCCAACCAGATGTGATCATGTTTATTGCACCCTGAAGCGGGCTTATAAGACTCCTCCCTTACCTGAACTTGTCTGACCATCTCTCCCTGCTCTTTGTACCTGCATATACCCCACACTGGAGGATAACGAAGCCATTGGTTAAGACTGTAAATACCTGGCCTGAGGGAGCACTTAATCACTTGCAGGACTGCTTCCAGATTGCAGAGTGGACTATATTTGACAACCTGGAACAACATGAGCGAACAGATGCTGTCATGCATCAGATACTGTAGATGCTGTCACTGTGGACAGAAAGATTCTGGTTTGTCCTAATCAAAATCTTGAGATGACCTTAGTGGTGAAGGCACTCTTGAGGGCCTGGAACTCTGCCTTTAAGTCACGTGACAGAGTTCTGTATAGCACAGCAAGATCTGATCTAAGGAGAGGCATCACGCAGCAAAGGAGGCGTACAGGAGGAAAGTGGAATCACATCTGGAGGACGACGACTCGCGTAGGGTGTGGCAAGGGATTCACCACCTGGTGAACTACTTTGTCAACTTGCCAGTTGCAGTCAATGCGGATGCCTCTCTAGCAGAAGAACTTAATCTCTTCTCTTGCTTTGAGTCACCAAGACCTGCCACATCGTTGGTGTTTCAATGATCCTCCAGTCCTCTACCTCCCATGCTCCAGGATCACCAGCTGAGGTGTGTTCTGAAGGCTGTGAGCTTTCACAAAGCTGTTGGACCACATGGTGTTCTGGGCAGTTGCTTCACGCATGTGCAGATCAGCTGGCAGGAGTCCTAACTGGGATTTTTAATACATCCCGGTCCATAGAATACATCGTCGCCACTGCTCTCTGCACAGCCCTGCACCATCTGGAGCTCTCGGGGACATGTTGGACGCTGTTCGTTGATTACAGCTCAGCTTTTAACACCATCATGCCCAACATCCTGGTGGAGAAACTCTACGATGTGTAGAACGACCCCTGCCCTCCATCTGTTACTGGATCAAAGATTTTTTGACCAAACAACCACAGGTTGTCAAAGTGGGTCAGTTCCACTCTGACAATCAGCATTGGCTCTACCCAGGGCTGTGTGTTGAGCCCTCTTCTGTATACCCTCTACGTGCATGTTCTGCTCCCATCCGCCGCTCGAACTCTATCATTAAGTTCACTGATAACACCACTGTGATCAAGCTGACCACAGGGATGATGAGTTGGCTTATAGAGAGGAAATACAGGCGTCGGCAAAGAAAAATCTGGAGCTGAGTACTTCCAAGACCAAAGAGATGGTCATAGATTTCAGGAGGCTGAGACCATCAATGGGACATGTGTGGAAAGAGTGGCCTTCAAGGTTCTGGGCGTCCTCATTACTGAGGACCTCACGTGGACCACCAATACATCAGCACTGATCAAAAAGGCAAAGCAGAGACTCCACTTTGTACGGGTGTTGTGGAGGAGCCACCTTCGGGTGGAGCCGCCGATGTTTTTCTATCGGGCCACCATTGAATCGGTGCTGATCTACTGTGTCACTGTGTGGTTTGCTGCTTGACAGGAGGATCTTGCAAAGGGTAAACAGGACTGCAGAAAGGATTATCGGCTGCCCTTAGCTCGTGTTGGAGGGCATCGCCTGGTTGCGTTGCCTCAGCAGAGCTCAGAGAATCTTCTGACACTTCCCACCCTGAGCAGCAGCTGCTGCCTTCAGAATGTAGAACAGACAGAAAAATAATAGTTTCTACCATTCGAATCCTAAATGCTGCTAAATCAAATATCAATTACCCATTTTTAATGTAGTGTCATTTTATTGAACTACGTGTATTACCCACTTATGGACGGTAAATACTGTACCGGTAGTTATATTCTACTTTTATTGTGTGAATTGTATGAAGATGTGTTTTTATCATAGGCACCTTACAGGAGTTGCACTCATATTTTTGTTGTTTTCATGGTACAATGACAATAGAAGGCGTTCTGACTCTGAGCTGGCTGTGAGGTGCTGTTATGGTTTCCTGTGTGACCGTTGAACCATTTTCCTCGTCCTGCAGATATCTTCTCTGGTTCGTCAGCAGCGCCTGGTACGCCCGCTGCTCCTCAGCCGTCCGTGTCGGAGGTCAGTATCCCTCCTTTACTCGGGGTCTGTCCGCTGGGTCCAACCCCTCTCCCCAAAGAGCAGCTATACCAGCAGGCGATGCAGGACTCTGTGTGGAACCACATGCCTCACCCGTCTGACTCTGAGAGGATCAGGTGAGCAGCTCGCAGCTTTCAGTTTGCATTTGTCTGACATACTCTTCATGGAAGTCTAAAGTTGAGGTCAAGATCCCACTGCTGACACAAATTCAACTTTAAAATAATTGAAAGCTAATTTTTTGTGTGGTTTTATTTATGTTTTGATAGACATATTTTGTACGCCAAAATGAGTTTTCAGTATAGGAAGGAGAAAATGTTTGGTGATAAAAATTGTTTTCTGATTTTTTTATTTTATTTTTAAAGGCAATACCTGATGAGGAATCCATGTCCCACTTTGCCCTACCACCATCAAGTACCAACCCACCACTCTGACACCATAGAGTTCTACCAGAGACTGTCCACAGAAACGCTCTTCTTCATCTTCTACTACCTGGAGGTAATAATGAACCTCATTAGCTGATTTTTTTTTTCTTCATGTTTGCAAATTCAAGTTTTGATCCTCTTTCTCTCCTAGGGCACCAAGGCTCAGTATTTGTCTGCCAAGGCTCTAAAGAAACAATCATGGAGGTTTCATACCAAGTACATGATGTGGTTTCAGAGGCACGAGGAGCCCAAGACTATCACTGATGAGTTTGAACAGGTGCAGCTTCCTCACAGTGAAGAACTAAGATTTCCTGATTTATTTTTTATTAGTATGTTCATGTTTCTTTATCACCCTTCTGTCCCCCACAGGGCACTTACATTTACTTTGACTACGAGAAATGGGGCCAGAGGAAGAAGGAGGGGTTCACCTTCGAGTACAGGTACCTCGAAGACAGAGACTTGCAGTGACGCACTGAGGGGACAACAAAGGACAGAGAAAAAGACAAAACCGTGCTGCTGTTGACATTCCGAGACTGAACGCCAAAACTGTGGATAGAGATTGTGATGTGTAGTAGAAATCCTTTCCTGGAGTGGAGACTGGTGTCTGTATAGGCTGCATCTCAATGCGAAGCCCAAGCTCCTCGTGTAGTGCTTTGCTTTTTGATAAAAACGCCCTGTGGGTCTGATCAAACACGCTGCGCTGCACGAGCTGGGAAGGCTCTCGTTGGAGATCTGCGTTTGTGCCTGTCTGTGTGCACACTCAGTACGTGGCATTAGGAAAGCCTACCCCATGCATGTTTGTTTTGTTTTTTTCCTTTATTTTTCTGTTTCAACATGATTCTCTACCACACATCCAACATGAGCCTGGAAGCCTTCGACACAAAACAAACTTTGGATTTAAGGTGCCCATCCTGTATTTTCTGTAACGTGGTTTAGGATGGCGATGTCCAGTGGACATTTAGTCATGGTGTGTAGGAACGGCTTCTTTTAAGACCCTACAATGCCTGTTGAATATGGTCACTATTGAAGATAGTGAGCAGTTATCAATAGTTTTATTGATATTTGTCTTGGTCGAATTACACGTGATTGAGAGTGACCACAGGGCCTCTCCCTGTGACAGGGAAAGAGTCCTTATTGGACATGGATTAAATTGCTATGCAATTGAACTGGTCTCAGACTCCCTCTCTTTACAAATAAAATGTTTTTAAGTTAAACCTGTCGAATATTATGGCGCCTCCATGTTTGTGACTACTTAATAAACTTGTAAAATAAATTTTATTACGGTTTGGAGAAATCGATCTACTTGATGTTTGACCATTGTTGAGAAATTCTTGTTCTCTGCAGTGAATGTAGCTCTACATGAATCACCGCTTGCAAAATATGCCATGTTGGATTAAAAAACCTTCCTGAGTCAGTTCTCCACCTTTAGGTTTATTTCTGTTCCATTGGTTTATTTCTGTTCCATTCATTCAGAGTCCACCGTGTTCAATTTACCACCTGATAAAGTGAAATCCCTCAAAAGGTGAATGTACACTCAAACTGTTTACATGTAGAGTTTAAACAAAAGGCTAACATTCAGGTGGCAGGTCGAACTCGATGTGTTGAAATTTATCTTTTGCATCTCAATTTATTTTTTTACGATTCAGTCATAAATCCAGATCTGGAGTGGGATCAATTTCAATGGTTTTGTTTTGTGGAGAAATAAAGATGCACAGTCCTGACCGCTGCATTTTAGAGATTATATTTTTAAGGGTCTTCAGATTTTCAGAAGGGGGACAGTCAGGAGAAAGCAAAAATGTGAATTTCAACCATTCCCACCCCCGCATCCCCCCCTCGTCACAGTTCTGCATGGGAGATGTTCTTAAAAAAATGGGACTATAAAAACAATTGTAAAATTTCAATAAATACTTTTAAGAAATGCACATCAGTTTGTGTGGTGTAAAGTCCTGTTAGAGATGAAGATTTATAAAAAAAAAAACTTCAGTTCTGTTCAAAAATCAAAGTTTAAATCGTTCTCTCCTAGAAGAAGGGGCACTGGAGTTTATTTACTTTTAATTCAAATGGAGAAAATACAAGGTAAAGCACAATGGGACATGAAATATGTTACAATGCAGGATCTGCATGTTCGAGGTTTCACATCTTGGATTCCTTTTTCACTTTGACGAACTCGGCCATGTTGGAGAAATATTTCTGGTTGGCTTCAGCCACCTTCTTCTCTGCAGCCTGTGGGTTCACGATCTCCAGGCCCTGCAGACGAGAGCAGATAAACGGTGAGATGATGATAAAACCTAACTGTTAACTCTCCTACTGAACTGGTTCTTGCCTGAAGAGGAGTGAACGCTACACTGGAGCTGGTTCCTGAGGAGCGATCTCTGACTGTGGACTTTCCTCCGTACGTCATGCTCTGCTTCTGCAACGTTCTCTGTCGTGAATGACAGAAGGTACAGCATTGAAAATCATGAAGAAGAAAAAAAAGACGGGAGGTGGAGAGAGAAAAATGAAGCTCTCCGTCAGCGCTTACCTGCATTGATTTGGAGATCCTCGCCTTGGTGGCCTCGTTGACCTGAGCCTGCCGGACTCTGCCACTGCCGCTCTTCCCCAGCTGACCCAGACTGAAGCCCAGATCCTCCTGATAGGCGTCATCTTCGATCTGCAACGTCAGTGAGCCTCATTAGTGTCACTACAGCACAACAAGCTCAAAACCCCACATCTTATGTGCTGGTGTGCAAGAGTGTTTTTCATTACCACGCTGTTGACCTTCAACCAAAAATTAAGAGCATGTTAGGAATTTCCTTTTGTCTCCAAACCCTATGCATTATTTTTCACCACTTTTTATTGTCCAAACATGTCTCACTTGTAAATGAGTCTTCGAGGCTCAATGTGATTTATCTTTTTAAATAAAGGTTGAACTGAATTAAGAGCTTCATTATTGCATGTCAGAGAAATTCACTAAACGACCCCAAAACAATGCAGTCCATTTAAATAATTTTTAAAGGCACATCAGCTATCAAAATAAGTAATTTTCTATGCTTTTAGTTTGAATTCTACATGTGTATGATATTAGATGCTGAAGCCTGATGGGTTACTTTTTATTAGAGAAAGTTAATGACACATTATACAGTCTAAACAGACAGCTGAGAAAATCTTCACAAACCTCAGCGAAGGTCATTCTGTTGGCGTGTTTCCGTATCTCAGTCAGGCCGAGACGCTCCTTCATCTTTCGATGCCTACAGGGGGAAAAAAACAGACGAGCGTTGTGTGATAAGGCTTCATATATTTTTACCTGCTGCTTTTCTAAACGTGTGTGTGTGGGGGTTAAAAAAAGCTGCTCGTCTTTGCTCTAACGCGTCCTGTTCTTGCTGAATATTTTCTTCCATTTTCCTGAAATGACTACGGTAACCGGTAGTTTCAAGAACTTATTTAAATGTACTTTATATAAAGATACGCCTGGTTTTACTGTTTGCTTTTTAAAGAGTACCATGGGTCTGAATAAGGATAACAGTAAAGAAGCAGACATACCTCCTTCCTCCTCTCTTCTTCCTCTGTCCATCCAGTGGAGCTGGCAGCGGTTTGACCTGCTTCACCGGTGGAGGCTCCTGCCATTTATCAAACTTCCTCTCGATCTCTTCTTTTAGATCATAACCAACCTGTAGAAATGAAAAGCTTTCATCAGTTTTGCTGCAAGTGTCATAAATACATTTATAGGAGACTGAACTTGAAATATTTTTTCGCTGCAGATAAATTTAGCTGCACTGATCCTTTAAAATGTCCACCTTTCCATCTGAACTCTCGTGAAAACTGTCCACTCGAGAAGCCAAGGTGCACTTGGCAGACACCAGACGAGCTGCCTTCCTTCTAAGGTCCTGAAGAAGAAGAAAGATTGTCATTAGCCCACAGCCTTCAGTTAATTAATAAATAAACTTATATGCAAATATCTGGCATTTACAGGTGGCAACAGCTGCACAACATCACAGTGGTAGATGAAGCCGGTGTGAGGGAGCAGAGACGTGCTGCTGAAGCCGGACAGGGTTCTCCTCTGAGCCCCCAGCAGCATCAGGTTACAAGCCGGCATCTTGGAAAGGTTAGTGAGACCGCCGGCGATACCTGCAGCAAGAAAAGAACAAGAAAGATAAATAGTTAATAAAATCTGCCTTTGTAAACGAATGTGCAGCTTTAAAATGTTCTCACCCATAATCTTGGCAGCAGTCGATGCTCCAACAATAATGGACAGGTTCGGGGCTATAAACGACATTCTGGACTCGACGTACTCGTATATCCTGTGTTTGGACTGATTCAGCTCCAGGCTCATGTCACAAGCCTCCTCAAGCTGCTTCAGTTCATCTTCACTTAGCAATGACCTGGAAAATAAATTTAAAAAAAAAATCACACAAAAATTCAGTTTCACTTTGTAAGTCTTAAAACTGGAAGAAAGTACCGGTAAAGGGAATTCAAAGTGAGATATTTTACTATCCAGTGATGCCATGTATTATTAATATCAGGACGGGATTGTGTTGTTTGAAGGACAAACTCACCCCTGTGTGGTCGATGCAGTCACGCTCACAACCATAATAGTGGCATTGGTCAAGATTTGCTGCAGTGTTTCGTTGTTTTTACATTTCTCCAGATTGTTGCCCAGTTCCTTTGCAAGAACAAAAATGAGATGTTAAAGCACCACACAAGCACAAAAAATAACCTGTTTGTGTAAATAACACTCAGCGTATGTAAGCTTTTATACATTTTCCGTTTAAAAATATCTAGAACAGGGATATTCAACTGGCGGCCCAGGGGCTAAATCAGGCCCACAGATGAGCTCAGTTCGGCTCACCAGTGGGTTCATTTTAAATAAAACTAGATTTTAAAACATAAAATAAAACGTACTTAATGACGATAACTGCTGGATGTCCGGCCCCCGAGCTCTTGGCTTTCAGTAACTGTGGCCCCCTGAGCAGTTTAGTTGAATAGCCCTGATCTAGATGGTCTCACTTGCACTTTACGCCCAAGACCCAAATATTTATTTGTTTTTATAATACCGGTATTTTAATTACTTCAGCATTGTTCTCACTAACAAAAGAAAATTTTGCTGAAACAAACAAATAAACAAACAAACAAAAAAATCATAATTGTTGAGCTGTAAGGGGCAGAATGACGCAACTATACATTACAAAAGGTTTGATTATAAACCTTGGAAACCTAAAAACAGTGGGTTGTAAATTGGATTTTTATTCATAATTTTTTTTGTATGTGATCGTAAATGCACCAACAAAAATGATTTATCTTATCCAAGACAAAAATATGCAATGTTCTAACAAAACGGCATCACCACTGTGACCTTTATTTACTTGGAAACGGCTTTTTGATGTAATATCTGTATCAAAAATTTAAACTCACCTTCACTGTACGGACGTAATCTAACGAATCTGGCACCAAAGACTCAAGCTCTGGAAACCTCTTGGAGTATTTGTCTCTGGTAAACTTGTGAATGATGTCTAAAAACGAGGCAGACACACACGAGAAGTTGATATCAAAATGAAAATGTATTTCTTCTTTTCTTGGAGAGTTAACTCACTGAGCTCATTGTCGATCTCCACGGTGAGGTTATTGGCCGCTACAATCAACCTGTACTCAGGGTCCGCCTCAACTGGACCTGAAACTGAAGAAACAAAAGGATTCATTTGAATTATTGGAGCGCATCTAATTTGATTTAGATGTGAGAAACACCTAAGATGTGACCCAGAGCTCTGACTTCAAACAAATAACACACTGACAAACAAATAACACACTGACAAACAAATAACACACTGACAAACAAATAACACACTGACAAATATTAACTGGAATGAATCGCAAACAATTCACACTCACCATCGGAGTTCTTCCGCTGCTTTCCAGTGTATTCTGAAATTTTGTCTATGATCTCTGAAAACTTCAACACACAACAGGTAAGGTTAAAACCCCAGACCAGAATGGGACTACTGTATTGTTCCAAATGTCACCTCGTTTTAAAGCTGCAAAGCTCCAACTCCAATTAAGTAAAATCACCTGTTTACTATTGCGCAGCTTGGCAATGGACGTAACACTTTCAGCTTTACTGTAATCCACCTCCATTTCCTCTGGAATGTCTTCCAGCCTTCCCTCTGTTCTTCCCTGTGTCCCCTCTTCATCACTTTCGCCTTCTTCGTCTTCTGGATACAATCCGTCCTCTCCTTCATCTCCAGCCTCCTCCAGGTCAGCCAGAAGCTCATCTGCCAAAGACATCTGCAAAGAGAGTGAAAATGTTTGACAATTGGATGGATTAACAGAGAGTAGTGAAGCCTAAATAACTGATCAAAAACGGAGCGCAAGATCTAATCGCCTTCAGCACAACGAAACACAAAAATGCAGACTAACAGTTTGTTCAAATAAAAAAAAACAGACTGAAATCCTGCGTTTTAACATTTAACTCCAAATTTTACACATCCTGTATGGACTTGTATAACAACAAACATTTTTATACACGGGACATTTCATTATTATACATGTACATTAGTACTGTATACAACTTGCATAACATGGGCTCAAGTGCTGAAGTATTATTAACAGCAGAGCAAGAATTTTCATCTATCCATCCATTCTCTTCTGCTTATCCGAGGTTGAGTCGCAGGGGTAGCAGCCTAAGTAAGGAGGCCCAGACTTCCCTCTCCCCAGCCACTTGGAGCAGCTCCTCCGGGGGAATCCCAAGGCGTTCCCAGGCCAGCCAAGAAACATAGTCCCTCCAGCGTGTCCTGGGTCTTCCTCTGGGTCTCCTCCCGGTGGGACATGCCCGGAACACCTCACCAGGGAGGCGTCCAGGAGGCATCCTAACCAGATGCCCGAGCCACCTCAACTGGCTCCTCTCGATGTGGAGAAGCAGCGGCTCTACTCCGAGTCCCTCCCGGATGACTGAGCTTCTCACCCTATCTCTAAGGGAGAGTCCAGACACCCTGCGGAGAAAACTCATTTCAGCCGCTTGTATCCGAGATCTCGAGATCTCGTTCTTTCGGTCATAACCCAAAGCTCATGACCATAGATGAGGGTGGGAACGTAGATCGATCGGTAAATTGAGAGCTTTGCCTTTTGACTCAGCTCTCTCTTCACCACGACAGACCGGTACAGCGCCCGCTTCACTGCGGACGCTGCACCTATCCGCCTATCAATCTCACGCTCCAGTTTTCCCTCATTCGTGAACAAGACCCCAAGATACTTAAACTCCTCCACTTGGGGCAGGACCTCCTCCCCGACCCGGAGAGGGCACTCTACCCTTTTCCGGCTCAAGACCATGGCCTCGGATTTGGAGGAACTGATCCTCATCCCGGCCGCGTCACACTCGGCTGCAAACCGCTCCAGTGAAAGCTGTGGATCACGACCTGATGAAGCCAATAGGATAACATCATTTGCAAAAAACAGAGAAGTGATACTAAGGCCACCAAAATGGATCCCCTCAACACCTTGGCTGTGCCTAGAAATTCTGTCCATAAAAGTTATGAACAGAATCTGTGACAAAGGGAAACCTTGGCGGAGTCCAACTCTCACCGGAAACGAGCCTGACTTACTGCTGGCAATGCGGACCAAGCTCTGACACCGGTCGTACAGGGACCTAACAGCCCGTATCAAAGGGCCTGGTACCCCATACTCCCGGAGTACCCCCCACAGGGCCCCCCGAGGGACGCGGTCGAATGCCTTCTCCAAGTCCACAAAGCACATGTAAACTGGTTGGGCAAACTCCCACGCACCCTCCAGGACCCTGCTGAGGGTGTAGAGCTGGTCCAGTGTTCCACGACCAGGACGAAAACCACACTGCTCCTCCTGAATCTGAGGTTCGACTATCCGACGGACCCTCCTCTCCAGAACCCCTGAATAGACCTTACCAGGGAGGCTTAAGAGTGTGATCCCCCTATAGTTGGAACACACCCTTTTTGAATAGGGGAACCACCACCCCAGTCTGCCAATCCAAGGGAACTGCCCCCGATGTCCACGCAATATTGCAGAGTCGCGTAAGCCAACACAACCCCACAACATCCAGAGCCCTAAGGAACTCAGGGCGAATCTCATCCACCCCCGGAGCCCTGCCACCGCGGAGCTTTTTAACCACCTCGGTGACCTCAGCACCAGAGATTGGAGAGCCCAACCCAAAGTCCCCAGGCTCCGCTTCCTCAGTGGAAGACGTGCCAGTGGGATTGAGGAGGTCTTAGAAGTATTCTGCCCCCGACTCACAACATCCCGAGTTGAGGTCAGCAGCACGCCACCTCCACTATAAATGGTGTTGGTCGCGTACCACTTCCCCCCCGAGACGCCAGATGGTGGACCAGAATCACCTCAAAGCCGTACGGAAGTCATTCTCCATGGTCTCTCCGAACTCCTCCCACGCCCGAGTTTTTGCCTCTGCAACCACCCGAGCTGCATGCCGTTTAGACTGCCGGTACCCATCAGCTGCTTCCGGGGTCCCACAGGCAAAAAAGGCCCAATAGGACTCCTTCAGCCTGACAACATCCCTCACCGCCAGCCACCGGGTTCAAGGGTTGCCCACAACAGGCACCAACAACCTTGAGGCCACAGCTCCGATAAGCCGCCTCGACAATGGAGGCGCGGAACATGGCCCACTCCGACTCAATTTCCCCCGCCTCCCTCGAAACGTGTTCAAAGCTCTCCCGGAGGTGGGAGTTAATACGGGAGACTCTGCCAGACGTTCCCAGCAGACCCTCACAATACGTTTGGGTCTGCCAGGTCTGACTGGCATCCTTCCTAACCATCGGAGCCAACTCACAACCAGGTAGTGGTCAGTTGACAGCTCCACCCCTCTCTTCACCCGAGTGTCCAAGACATGCGGCCGCAGATCAGATGAGACGACAACAAAGTCGATCATTGAACTGCGACCTAGGGTGTCCTGGTGCCAAGAGCACATATGGACACCCTTATGCTTGAACATGGTGTTCGTTATGGATAATCCATGACGAGCACAGAAGTCCAATAACAGAACACCACTCGGGTTCAGATCAGGGGGGCCGTTCCTCCCAACCACACCCCTCCAGGTCTCACTGTCATTGCCCACGTGAGCTTTGAAGTCCCCCAGTAGAACAAGGGAGTCCCCAGGAGGCGCACTCTCCAATACCCCCTCCAAGAACTCCAAAAAGGTGGGTAATGAGCTGCCGTTTGGCGCATAGGCACAAACAACAGTCAGGACCCGTCCCCCCACACGTAAGCCGTTTTCGCATTGCACGGCCCTCCCCGGCCCAGCCCGGCTTCTAACCCGGGTTTGTGTTGTTCGCATTTGCCTTCTCGGGCCGGCGGCAGCCCGAGTTTTGGAACCCCACAGACGGAGGCTCTGATCGGGCCGAGCTCCCGGGCCCAGTTTGACGTCATGTACTGCTCATCATTTTATTTGTTGTTTGCAGCAGGGGCGAGACTGCTGCGTGTTGAGTCATCAACTCGTTCTAACAACAACCTCAGCGCGAGCTGAATTTCATTAAAATTTAACTACAGAAACCCCTAAAAATATATTTCTTAGCTGAATTAGTGTTTCAGAGTTTAATTTTTGTTAATAACAGATTACAAATCAGCTTATGTTAGAACGTAAATAACACGAAGCACGCACCCATACAGAGGATTTCCGCCTTTCAGCGTGAGCTGAATTTCATTAAAATATAACTAATATTCTCTTAACTCTTGCGCGTAGCCAGGATTTTACGAGGGGCGATTCCTTTATAGGAAAAGTGGACTCCTGGAAAAAGTAATACGCCTCGGTGGCTCACTGGAAGACCGTCGGCTTGCCACTCTAAACTTTATCTCGACTCGGGTTAGATTCTCACCTGGTTAGATTCTCACCTGGTTCAACTTATTTTACGTTTGTCTTTTATTGGAAAAAAAATAAAGGAATTTGTGTTGTGCCTGTGGTTATAAAATCCTGGCTACGCCCATGACTAATAATAATCTCTGCACAATGCGAAATGAGCGGGGGCAGGCCAGGCTGGACTCCGGGACGAGCTGGGCCATGGAGGGCTGTGCAGTGCGAAAACGGCTGTAGGCGGAGGGAGGCTACCCTCTTGTTCACTGGGGTGAACTCCAACGTACAGGCACATGGGGGGCAACAAGTATGCCCGCTCCTGCTCGGCGCCTCTCACCAGGGGCAACTCCAGAATGGAAGAGTGTCCAACCCCTCTCAAGGAAACTGGTTCCAGAGCCCGGCGTTAAGGTGAATCTGACTATTTCTAGCCGGAACCTCTCAACCTCACACACTAGCTCAGGCTCCTTCCCCACCAGAGAGGTGACATTCCACATCCCAATAGCCAGCTTCTGTAGCCGAGGATCAGACCGCCAAGGTCCCCGCCCTCGGCCACCACCCATCCCACATTGCACCCGACCCCTTTGGCCCCTCCCACAGGTGGTGAGCCCATGGGAAGGGGGACCCACGTCTCCTCTTTGGGCTGTGCCCGGCCGGGCTCCATGGGTAAAAGCCCGGCCACCAGGCGCTCGCCAGCGTGCCCCACCTCCGGGCCTGGCTCCAGAGTGGGGCCCCGGTGACCCACGTCCAGGCGAAGGGAACATTGACTCCATTTATTTTGTTCATCATAAGGGGTCTTTGGGCTGCACTTTGTCTGGTCCCTCACCTAGGACCTGTCTGCCTTGGGTGACCCTACTAGGGGCATGAAGCCCCTGACAGCATAGCTCCTAGGATCATTGGGACACTCAAACCCCTCCACCACGGTAAGGTGGCAGCCCAGGGAGGAAGAATTTTCATTAAAATAAATGTCAGCTTTTATTGTAGTACACAACCAAAAAAAACTGTTTAAAAAATAAAGTTTCCTGATGCATGCTCAATAATCCAGATAGAAATTAAATAAAAAAAGTTAAGTCAGGTCCTATGGACGGATTATTCTTGTTGAAACGTTTTGTCTTTTATCCAAATGACTTCATCAGTCTGAGGAGCCACAATAAACTCTGTCTTATAAACAGGATCAACCAGTTTGCTGGCGACAGCCAAAACAAGCTGTTCACATGGTAAAGGAACGAGTCGGTTTCATCTTTATCTTTCAGGGATGAAGATGTACACTTCCTTGATAAAGCTTTATTGTTCCTGCAGGAAATTGTTGTGCCAGAGTTTCAGTACAAAGGAGCACACAAGATATTAAAAAAATAACAAGAGAATACCAACAATTAAGTTCTAAACAGGTCAGGTGCACAGAAACAAAGAGTTTATTGTGGTGCAGTTTTAATTTTATTATCCATGTGTAGAAAGGGGGAGGAGTTGAAACGTCTGATAGCCACAGAGAGGAAGGACTTCCTGTGTTGCTCTGTGGAGCACCTTGGTGGTCTCTACGACTGAAAGTGCTGCGGAAAGAGTCCAGTGTGTCATGCAGGGGGTGTGACGTGTTGTTCAGGATCTGGAGCAGTTTCCTCAGCATCCTCTGCTCAGACACCTCTGTCAGAGACTGCAGCTCCACTCCCAGAACTGAGCCAGCTCTCTTGATGAGCTTTTCGAGTCTGTTGGCATCAGCTTTCTTCACCCTGCTGCCCCAGCACACCACAGTGTAGAAGAAGACGCTGGAGACCACCGAGTGGTCAACAACATGGGTTCAGTCTGCAGCGTGGTCCTGCAGTCGTTAAAAGACCCGAGTTTCTTCATAAGAAAAAGACGACTCTGCCCTTTCTTGTAGAGGGTGTTGGCGTTAGCTGTCCAGTCCAGTTTATTGTCTAGGTGGACCCCCAGGTACTTGTAGCAGTCCACAGTGTCCACCTTAGTACCCTTGATGTTTGATGTTGATAGGATTGGGGGGCAGGGGGGTCTTCTTCCTGTAGTCCACCTGCAGCTATTTAGTTTTTCCAACGTTGAGTTGCAGATGGTTCTGTCCACACCTGCACAAAGCTGCCCACCCACCTCTGTATTCAGCTTCCTGGTCACCAGTGATGCAGCCCATGATGGCAGAGTCATCCGAGAACTTCTGCAGATGGCAGGATTGTGAGTTGTACCTAAAATCTGAGGTGTAGAGTGTGTACAGCAAAGGCGACAGGAACCAGACCGTCCCCTCAGGAGCCCCTGAGCTGCTCAGTATGGTGTCCAAGCTGGTGTTCTACAGCCTCACATACTGTGGCCAACCTGTGAGGTAGTCCCTGATCCAGATAACCAGCGAGCCATTCACCTGCATGTTCAGGAGCTTACTGCAGAGTAGAGCAGGTCTTATGGTGGTAAAAGCACAGGAAAAGTTGAAGAATATGACACTCACAGTGCTGCCTGCCCTGTCCAGCTGCGTGTAGGCTCTGTGCAGCAGTTAGATGATGGCGTTGTCAACTCCGATGCGTGGCTGGTATGCAAACTGTAGGAAGTCCAGGTATGGTTCCACCACTGATCTTACGTGCTTGAGGAACAGCCTCTCCAGTGACTTCACAGCATGTGATTTCAAGGCCACAGGTCTGGAGTGACTGTGCCACAGTCATGTTCCTCTCTATCACACAGTGATAGAGAGGAACAATGGTATGAGAGAGGAGTAAAGAAAGCCATCTTTGTGAAGATAAACTGTCCATCATTAAACAGGGACGGAGGCCTCCATGTCCAATTGCCACCTTTTTGCAATGCTGTTTTATGAATGTTATATGAATAACAAGCGGCTATCAGGGTGCTAATGATCAGTCGTTAGGCTGAAGGTCCTCATGCTAGTTCTGGCTGTCAGCAGCAAACTGGTTGATCCACTGTTGCAGTTCCTCAGACTGAAGAAGTATTTTGGATAAAAGATGTAACGTTTCAACAAGAATCAGTCCAGAGGACCTGACTTAATTTTTATATATATACTGTATATATATATATATATATATTTTTTTTTTTTAAGTAAGGTTTTTAAAATACAACCAAGAGGAGAGTAAATTCAGAGGTAGTGTGTGTTTAATCAAACTACAGTCTCACAGGTTAGTTTTTAAAATAACAAAAGCGTTGTATCACTCTTTACAAAATGAAAATGGTTTTAAGATTTTATGTTTTTTTAAATAAACTATCAAATCAACGAGGTAGAAAAAAGTTTACAGTTTAAAAAAATCTCGTTTTGATTTATTTCAACTCTTTAAATAACACGCATAGATGTAAAACAAAACAAACAATGAATGTCACGTCTAAATACTCAAAAATGTATTCATTACACACAGACTTCGCTTTCGGCTAGCTAGCGACAACAGACGTCTGTTAAACGTTTCTCGTTTTATTTTCATTGTTAAAACTTACCTCTGAAGATCAACTTCCGGCTATATAAATTATATTAATTTAAAAAGGAAGCTTCAGAAAACAACATAGGTTGTTTAACACGCTTAAACTTGAAGTATCTTCGCACGTACGTTTGAGCCTGTCGCGTCGCAGACTAAATACGTCACAAGCTTCATGAGCTTCCACCACAGCCTTCTGGGAAATGAAGTCAATGTGAAACATTCAGATCCAATGCAAAACAGTTATTATCATTCATGAGAAAGTTGAAAAAAGGAGATTCACAATTTTTGTTTTTATTTCCCCATGTTTACACATCACCCCTTTGAAAATCATTTTTTAAACATTACAAGTTTAAACCAACATTGAAACAGACTTAAACAGACTAACTGGACCTCTGCTGCATGATCAACTGGTAATAGTATAAAAAAAAACTATAATTTAGATAGATACACAAACAAATGGCGTAATTTATTCATGAAAAGCTCTGATTTGTGGCACTAAGCTACATTAACCTTTATCAAACAAACAAATGTAAAAAGAGACATGTCAGCTGAAAATTGTTTGACTTCGGAAAAACAATTAAACATTACAGGACATATTTCCATACAGTAAAGATTGGCATATATTCACAAGTAAAATTATAGAAAATACTTTGTTGTCGGCAATCAAGACATTTGGGAAAATATTTTATTTGTTATGAAGATTTTAGAGAAGGTATAACTTAGAAGCATTCCATCCCAAACAAATGATAGCATACAAAATGTCAACGGCAAGAAAGAAAATAAATAAATAAATAAATTACATGACTTTGCATAAATAATTACAATAGGGTAAGAAAATCAGAAGAAAAAAAATTAAAAAATGTTTTTCCTTAATTTAACCTTAAAGAAATTGTTTGAGTTAGTGTGAGTAGTACAAGAATGCATCTTAAAGTAAAAGCTCTAAAACAGTTTTGTATACACTTCTATTAAGATATTTGTACAGTTGCTAAAGAACGGTCAATGTGTGTTTCAAACTGCTGCCTACAAGAACAAACAAACTGCAACGAAAACTTCCAGACTGGAATCCAAGCTTTTACAGAGACAGATAAAGAAGAAAGTGCATTCTCCACACTGAAAAGTATTCAACAGAATGAAGAGGGAAAGAAAAAAGAAGGTAAGCTGGTACACAGCAAGACACTGCATAGCTGACAAATTAGTTTCAGATTTCACAAAGCCCCAGATTCTTCTTTTCACAGCTTTTTTTTTGCCTTTTCCAAAGACTTCTGTAGCCAAAGGACTACAAATAAACAGTAAACAGTGGCAGGCAGGAGCTCGGCGACGCCCTTTCGTACAAAATCCTGTCTCTGGTCAAACCTGGAACGTGCCCAGCTCTCGAAATCGGAGTGTCATTCCATCAGTTGCCTTGTCGATAAAAAAATATCTTCTGGGTGAATGGCTGGTTGTTAGATAAATTCACTGGCCACTCGGCGAGGGTTCGTCTTTAGCGGTTCCTATGATGATGTTTGACATCACACCGAGTGGGGGTCGTCGGCGGGGCTGACAGTGAAGCGTGATGAAGTTAAGGGATTGGCTCCTCCAGGCGACCTTGGCTTGATTGGTAAATCGTCTTTCCTTTTGGATTCTTTGTTTTTATTTGACCCTAATAGAAAGGGGGTAAAGTGTCAGAGAAAAAGTGTTAGAGTGTATCCTTCTTCAGTGAAAAAGACAATTCACAAGTCTCAGCAAATTTCCCCCCAAGGTCAGACCATACAATGTTTAGAGGAATTGCAAAACATCTCAAACTCTACAGGTCTCAGTTAGAAGGTTAAAGATTAAAGTCCCCAACAGGACGATTAGAAAAGCACTAAACAAGTAGGTTTGTTTGGAACGTTAGCAAGAGAAAACCTCCTCTCTCTAAACATGAGACATAACAATGACTTGGTTTGCAAAGCTTCATCTAAAAAAACGGCAATAATTCAGGGAAAATGTTCTTTAGACAAATAATACAACAGCTGAAATGTTTGGAAAAAGTCAAGCACAGAATATCAGCACAAACACCTCATACCCCAAAAAACATGTATGTTATGCTACTTTGAATCCTCGGCCTCCCTTGTCAAAGAGATATGTAATTTCAGTGGGTTTGCCTGGTTAAATAAAGGTTCATAAATAAATAATAAACCAAAATACCATTTGTCATTCACAGTGGTGGAGCGTGGATGATTTGGGCTTGTTTTGCAGCCACGGGACCTGGACTAAACTGCATCAAAGAACAAGACAATGATCCCAAACACAGCAGCAAATCCACAACAGAACCAGATCTGAATCATTTCAGAACTTGGTAAAGACCAGATCCTTGTGATGAAGCCCCGATCTGTAAAACCCTGAACGAAGGTGGACTTTCTTTCTCCCCGACACATCCAAACAGAACAGCTTGAGTTAAAAATAACTCAAAGAAAACAGACACGTCTCTTTAAGTTTTGACATCTCTAATCAAAAAGGCTTCAAAACATAATGAAAGGGTCTAATTTTGGTGAGTCTGTCAACATGAAACAGGTCTGATCACCATCTTTTATTATGCCGTGAAATGTGGAGCTGAACGTAGAGGATGGAGAGTGGAAGTAAAGCAAGAGGCTTAAGATGTGTTCGGGAAACACAGTTTAGGGCACGCTTTGTTTAGCGCAACATTACGCCCTGCTCCACTCCGCACATCACAGAGTTGATGGGGATGACTACAGGAGATTAAGTTCTGGCTGTATGTTCATACTGAGGAGATGGTTGAAATGACGGCTTCTCGATGAGAGGGGATGAGTTCAGGGCTGTCAGATTTTATGACGTCATCAGTCACCTCAAGTTTGAAACTAACAGACACAAAAGTGGAGGGAATGCATATCACCCACTGAATGTCATGTCAGAGTTTAATCTTATTTGGACATCCAATGAAAAATTTCTGAACGTTTTGTTAAAATTCGTTCACCGGTTCATGAGATTTTTTTACTAACAGGCAGACAGAGTTGACTCCATAAGTGATTACCACTACCAGTGTTTAAACAAAGATCTTGTGCAATCTGTTAACACTCAAAGTACATGTTGGGGATGACTCTCAGCTACTACCAAACCAAACTGTTTTCAAAACCATTAGCTTAATATCTGTAAAACTGACTGAGTTATACCCACTGTTTGGTTCACTAAGGTCTTCCAGATATGGCGGTCATCTTCAATAGGGTTGACACCAAAAGTCGATCAGTTGTAGATGTAGACCCAAAGATTACTTTCTGAGAGTTCAATTAAAATGTGCCCATTGGTTAATGACAAATTTTGCCAACAGAGAAACAAAAATGTTATTGTCAAAGCATTTTTTTGCCCGTAACCGTATTTGTGACGCCAAAGAATCTGCAGCTGGCTTCAAGGACAGCCACTGAACTGTGGTGAACCAACGTTGAAAAAGTGAACAGATGATGCAGCTTGTGGCTCATTTCTGTGACTGGTCTTCATACATTTATGAATGTTTATTCATTCATTCGTTCAACCTTTATTTATACAGGCTAGCCTCGTTGAGCCACGGGGACTCATTTACAAGAGGGACCTGTCTCACTCACACCAAACAACCATCCACTCTCACACTCACACCTAGGGTCAATTTAGAGTCACCAATCAGCCTAACATGCATGTTTTTGGACTGTGGGAGGAAACCGGAGCACCCGGAGAAAACCCACGCATGCACGGAGAGAACATGCAAACTCCACCCAGAAAGGCCCCCGGACCGGGATTTGAACCGGGGACCTGCTCGCTGAGTGGCAGCAGCTCTACAGTTGTGCCATTGTGCTGCAATTTATATGTTTATGTTTGTAACCTGTCCTGAACTATGACTTTGCAAGTAAAATGCCAGATATAAATCTTCAGCTGCTGCAAGTTGTGGTTCTTTTGAGTAAACAATGTACGAGAACGTGAGATTTTCTCCAACAAAATGATCCTTCTCCAAAAAGTCCCTCCATTTGCAACTGGGTCCTAGATTTCTTAACAAACAGACCGCAGTCAGTGAGGATCCACAACATCTCCTCCTCCAGGCTCCACCATAACCTCAGCACTGGCTCTCCTCAGGGCTGTGTGTCAACTGACATGGAGGAGGGAGACCATTGCCCAGTGTGGGTCATGGACATAGGTGTCCCTTGGTTAATGGATCTTGAACTTCTGGTGTTTATTTCTACATGTGGGACTAGAGATTGTGATCAGTGGTAAGATTTGCCCCAGAACTACGAGTCAATATCTCACTCATGTGTGGATGGCGCTTACTACACCTTGAGGGGGAAAAAAAAAAAAGGATCCTGAGATGTATGAACGTGTTGCTTTTGTTGTCTGTCTGGGATTAGTTCATTCAACCTTTATTTAGTCAGGTAAATCTCATTGAGCCTCGTGGACTCATTTACAAAAGCGACCGCTAAACTAAAGAATGATGAACAGCAATGATACAATTACCTTAAACAATAAACAATAGAAAAAACTAGCAAAATATTATTAGGTAAATGTATAAAATCAAGAACAAGAACATATCTGCATTGGTTTTTTCCAGGATTCAAACAGATTCTTAAACCATTTATTAGTAGAACAGCTGTTTATGTCTGTGAGAATGTGTTTAGGAGGTGAAAGGTGTGTGCCACAATCATAAGCTGTTCACAAGTTCACCATGATGGTCCAACTTACTTTTCACAGACACTGCTGAGGGACTCGTAGGAGCTGACGAGCTCAACTCGTTGGTTGGGGTTTCCTGTTGTAAACAGTCCAACAGTTTTATGTCATTTTTAATGCAAACACACTTTTCAATACGTCATTTATTAAGCCAGAAGGGAAATACCTGATCAAAAAGGTAGACCGTGACATCATCAAAGAAGGACACGTTCCTCCCTCTGTCCCGCTCTCTGTCCAGCGGCTCTTTGGGTGATTTCAGCAGACTCCTCAGCCCGATGCGTTTGTCCACGTCGGTCTCCGTGACGACGATCACCCTCCGGGAGCCTTCATCCTCCTGCTCATCCTCTTCCTCCTCGTCTGGGTCGTTTCCTGATGACAGAAATCTTCGTCTTCCGATACAGTTCCCGATGGCCCCATCCCCAAATACCCCTTTGCCACTCGGGGTGAGGGGGAGATTCAAAGCAAGAGGAGGGAGGGCGAGAGACAGACGAGCCAATTTTGCTGTAAAAAAAAAAGTGAGAAGCTGTGTGAATAATAATAATAATTAAAAAAAAAAGGGCCTAACAGGAAGTTTTGATTTCATTTGTGTGTTTTTGTTTCTGTTGCTCCAGATTGTATCTATATCTATCAACTATTTTTAGCTACTTCACAGACTGACTGACTAACACATTGGCTTCACCATTTGATTTTTAAAACTAATTTTAAAATGTTGTAAGTGTAGATGTAATCTCTTGAACCATACACCAATAAGTGTCCTATTTTTCAGCTACTCTCAAAAGTAAACTTTGAATTTATTATAAAGACAACTTGTATCACATCTGTATAAGATGTGAATCAAATGGAAGAAGAAAATAAAGCGAAGTCAAAATGAAACTGACTGAAGGAAAGTATTTGGTTGTGATTTATGATCTTCAGCATGACGATACCTTTCATCGCCTGGTTAGCTGCAGGCTGAGATGCCATGACCTCAGGTTGTTCGATCACAGTGAGCGGCTCAGATTTAGTTTGATCAAACTCTGTGAGTGGCTGATAGCTGGGGACAGCCTCCTGCTCCTCTTGGCTGAAAAAAAGAAAAACATAGCAACACATAAATGTTAAAGAATCCAGTTTATGATCACTTAACGTGCTCCTTGTTGCTTCAAGCACTTCTTGCAGGTAGCTCTGGTTGTATTTGGCTTTGTCCACCAAAATGAGCAGCCTGTGTCTGCAATGACGCCTGGTGGTTACACCACTCTAAAGGGATATTTGGTAAAGTGGGGATCTTTGGAGTTAACAGTTGTTATCTTACCTGCTGTAGACAGCCGTTTGAGTTGTCTCAGTTTGGAGAATTCGGGCATAAGTTTTAAGAGAGGAAATAATAATAATAATAATAATAATAATAATGAATTCAATTTATAACGCACTTTTCATTAATGAAAATCTCAAAGTGCTAGAAATAAACCGGTCCAATTCTGAAGCAGATTTTTTGTGGATTGAAAATGACTCAAATCTTGAAAATCTCATAGCGTTCATAAGAATGCTATTTTTAAACTCTTATAACGCCTTACATGGCTACATACACATACAGCTATGATTATTAGCACTGAAGACTAGCGTGTAAACTATCCATGTGAAAGATGTTGTAACATGAAACATGGTAAATGGTGGAGTGACCATCGGAAGCAGAAGTATCGTTGTAAAAACAAGTATTAAACAAACTGCTGCAACAATCAAAAATTGCGGGAACAAAATTGAATTGGGAAAGCTCCTCGGATGAGAAGCGAAACGTCTTCTGTTACAAATAAAGTCCAGTTGTTTCTGTATTGAACGTTTTATTTTATTTGATCATGTATGACTGAGAATCTTCACTGCTGCAACATTTACGTTACAATAGAGTTGGGGATCCGATCTCATTCTGACCAGCCATTAGCTTGTCTTCTCTGAAACGTTTACCTGCTAATAATGCCTTGAGCCGTTTCTGCTGCAGGTAAGATACCGACTGCTGTTAAAAAACACCACAGAATCCTTCACAAACACAATAGTAAACAAACTGATTAATTAGTTTTTCTATTAATGAGTTCTGATGGTGAAAATGACCAGGCTGTATTTCAGTTGGATCAAAAAAGGCCTAAAAAATAAATGTGAACATTTACATCCTTACCAAAACTTGTAATGTACACTGTGAGGAATTCACCACTTTCCATAGAGAGAGAAGCACAGCTTGATCTGAGCACCTAATTGTCAGGTTTACTCATTCACGTCTGGTGATTCAGACTGAGGTGTGAAAGTGTCACAGTGGAAAAACACGACGACGTCTCTGCTAACGTGACGTTCGGCGTCAGTGTGAGCATTTCTGCTGTAACTCCTTTCTAGAAAAGAGAGAAATTCTTCAAAATGTCTGCCAGGATTTCCAAGAAGAACATCCTCGGCGCTCTGCCTTCACCTCACGTGGAGTTTCTCGTTCTAACGTGTGAATGAAAACGCTGAAACTAAAGTTTGGACTCAATGTACGCCACCAAAGAAATATTCTTTAAAATAAATGAAGGGTTGAAATGGAACTTTACTACAGATGTCTAAGAAGATGAAGTCATGTCATGATTCAATTCAAACGCTTGGTGCTGCAACATCTACAAGTTCAAACCTCCTGGGCCTACGTTATATGAAGATTTGATTATTCAGCCTCAGTACCTCTCATCTTCTTCTTGCTCTTTCAGCTCACAGCTGCTTTCCATGACTTGGTCCCCCCAGGGCCGGAGCGTAACAGTCTCCTTCACGTCGCCCCCCCAAAGAATCTTGGTTTTCACGTTTTCACTGAGGGAGAACTGCAGCCTCTCCTCGCACACCTGAAGCACCAAAGTGAAAGCAGTGAATCTACAGGTCACACGGGAAGCGGTTCTACGCTTGCAGCGAATCACGATGCGCTCACCTGCATCATGAGGCCATTTTTGGTCGTCATCTTGGAAAGACACCCCTGATCTTTAACTTCAGGTGACCTCTGCTCATCATTCCTCTCTGTTGGTGACGACAGATTGTCTTGGGAATCCATGATTGTTGTTTTATTAGATTCTCCCAGCTCATTCGATTTGCTACGGATCTCTTCTGTTTTGAAATCCACCCCGCTTTCCTCAGGCGACGAGGAGCTGCGTGTCTCATCACCTGCTTCAGTTTCACCTGTGCCGCTCCCCTTCTGATCAGGCGCTTTCTTCAGAGACTCCAGGAGCTCAAGGTTCCCCAAGAAAAGCTCCCCCAAAGTTTCCCCCTCGTCCCCAGAGATGTAGCAGAGCTGTTCCAGTTTCTCAAAGTCCTCCAGCGGCTCCTCATCCAGATCCTTCCACTCTGAAATCAACAACTCAGGTATGTCTTTCTTTGCATTTTGGGGTATGGAAGGAATTGCAGGGGAAGTTTTCTCTGAAAAGTTATCCCGGTGATGTTCACCTTCTATGTATGATGTGAAGTTGTTGTCATCGGTGAGCGTTATGTGCACAGAGGTGAGGTTCAGATTGGCTGAGATCCCTTTATTCTGAGTTGCAGCGGGCGGTAACTCTTGCAGAGGCTGCTCTGAGACGTCTGTGTTGTAAGGTGGTGAATTGTACGACTCTGTCTCGGCGCTGGTGTTAAAGTCTTCTAGATTAATGTGAGTAATAAAGTCTTCTGCCTCTATAACAGAGGGGGGTGGACTGGGAAAAGAGTCGTCTAAACTTTCCAGTTTATCGTCTTGCACATCCAGGTCTATGCTCCGCGGAGGACTTGGAAAGTCCACAGAGCTGAAATTGTCCATCTCTGGATATGACGGCTCCGAGTCCTTCAGTGCTTCAAAGGTACTGGGACTGAACGGCATTTCTCTGTATTCCTCCTCCACTCTTTGTACTCCTTCTTCTGTGCACTCCTGAGTCAACTGTCTGACCTCAGCTTCTGATGTGAAGCCCGATTCTTCGTTCGCCTGTTCTGAGCAGTTCACGTGAGAAGCTTCAGTGATGCTGATGGGTGCATCTGAGCTTTTGTTCGGTGAAGCGTGGCTGAAGTCATGTAAAGCTGATGTCTGGTCCTCTCTGCGGGTGCTGCAGAGATGATTCTCAGGCCATCTGTTAAAGTTTTGATTCTCCTCCATGTCTCCCTCCATGCACGACAACACCTGATCCTCTCCTTTCACCAAGGACTCGTCTTCTGGGGTTTCTACGTTCTCTACTTCAATATCTGAGAGCAATTGTTTTTCACTCCTCTTGAAATTCTCAATCTCTTCCAAATTCTCAATGTTTTCCTCCTGCTGTATGTCTGCTGCTGTCTGATGGTTAGCTGAACCGTTGGAGCTCCATGTTTCCCTCACAGTAAGATTGTCACTTAGTGTCTCATTGGTCCAGGTCTTCTCCAGCACTGCAGGGTGAGGCTCACTTCCCGCCAGCTCATCGTTTTCTTTTGTCTCCCAGTTCTCTTCGCCTACAACCAGCCTCTCCTTTGCCTGCCACTCTTTATTTCTTGAATAAAACTCGGATCTCAGTTCGACTTCTTGGCACCGCTTCTCAGGAGAAGCCCACTGGTTATTTTGGTCAGGCCATGAGTGCAAGTCTCCCGGCTGAGCCAAGCAGACAAGTTCCCCCCCAACAACCCCAGATCCTGGTGTTTCCTCGTCCTCCTCCAGAGCGTTCCACCAGTCCTCAGACATCACGTCCAGCAGCTCACAAGAGTTGTTACTCATGTTTTTATCAGGGTCGTTCGTACTCGTTTCTCTGCTCGCAGGATGTTTTTCATTCAGGCCTTTTTGAGTTGTCTCCATCTCTCCCAGGACCTCCGTATCCTCCTTCTCTGAGCAGAGAAGGTTTCTTAGGCCCAGCTCGTTTTGGTCCAAACTAACCCTTTCTTCAACGCCCAGGCAGACTTTATTGTCTAAAAGCTCCACTCCACCTTTTGAATGAGTTTCCCCTCTCAATCTGCCCTCACTGCTTTGAACATCCCAGAGTTCAGATAATCTGGACTCTGGTTCGTTTCCAGATTTCAGGGACGTTGGCGCAGTCAGATCCTTTTCCGTCACTGGAACACTCATTTCAGCTTTTGAAATGGTTAAATCACTCGTCTCTGCGGGGCTCTTAAAACACAGGGTTAAGTTGCTCTCATCTGAGTATTTGTAGTCTGTTATTTTAGAAACGATGCCCGCCGTGTAGTGGCCGTCTATCACAAACCCCCCGCTTTGGGAAAGAGCTTTCAAAGGTTCGTCGTCTAATTTGGAAAACAACTTATCGATGAAGTCAATGCAGTCCTCGACGTCAAGATCATCACACGGCAGTGCTGATTTATTGCTCTCATTGTGAAAAATGCCAGAATCGTCTCTCTGTGTGGACGTCAGCCCTTTGTTCAGCATATCTTTCTCATCGCCTGACAGAGATTTGTCATTTGTGTCCACGTTTTCACAAATCTCAATAGTTTCTTCTCCATTTCTTGTTTCAATACATGAAGTGTGTAAACGAGTCCGAAATGGGCTCTTTTCACCCGCCTCGCCCTCCTCTTCGGTGTTCTCCTCTATCTCTGTCAATATCCCTCGCTCGCCGCCTCGGCCGCCGCTCGGCCTGGAGGCGAGCCCGTCGCCGCTGCTCCTCTTGCTCGTCCCGTCGCCCTCCCAGTCGCTGTCTGAGAAATAGGCAGAGTCTCGATGAGGCGTTTCATTTCCCAGAGCCCGCCAACCGCTGCCTCCCCCACTTGTCCACGAGTCACTGGGGGTGAGGCCGTCTGCTGAGCTGGAAGTCAGAGGCGACAGGAGCGAGTCACTGGGGGTGAGGAGCGAGACATCTGAGGACGGATTCCACTCGGGAGTGCTTGGACTGACCGAAGGAACAGGTTCCTTTTGGGTGATATGATTATATATTATTTGATTAGCATCATTTTCTCCATCTGTATCTGCAAAGTTTTTATTATTACAAAAGTCCATACTCTCCAAATCAGCTGTTTTATCAGAGGTGTTTTCCTGCACACCATCAGACGTTCCCTCAGTTTGAGCTCCTGCCTCAGGTCCACACACCTGCAGGTTATCTTTTATTGTTCCACCGTTCTCTATCAAAGTAGCAGTTTCAGTCTGATTCATAATGACAGGCTTGTTCTCATGTGATATCACAGTGTTGGACTTTACTCCACTCTCAGTGTATTTAGAAGGAGACAGATCTGTTAGAGTTCCTCTGGCAGGTAAGGCAGGTCCGTCTGAACACTCCTCCTCCTCTTCTTTCTTGCACTTAAGTGTTTGATTGTGTAATAAACCATTTTTGGGCATAATTTCTGAAAACACAAACTCATCGGACTGGCAGTGATCAGCTTTGTTTTCTTGGCTGTCCAGTATCAGAGGCTGGTTATTCGATCCTATGTGGAGTTTGGGGATCTTGGGTCTGATGGAAACTTTTATCTCACTCTTTTTAGCTTGTTTGGTCACTTGGGCGTAAATGGCCTCAGTTTGTGTATCGTCTTTGCCTTTGTTAGATGTTCGTATGGAGCTCCCCGTCTGAAACCTGATGGTCTGAGTGGAGTCTGGGTCAAAGCACAGGGACTCGTACTCAGGGGACGGGGGAGTTGGGGAGTTGGATAGATCTGGTTCCATCCTGTTTGTGGTGGAGGTTTGCCTCGATATGATTTCAGTCAAAAAGGTTTCCGCTGATTGGATCTCTTTTAGGAACTCTTCCCTGGTCATTTCAGGTCTAGGTGGCTTCTGTATTTCAGATTCCTGCTTCTCTACAGTGATTTCCGTCAGGAGAGATCGGGATCTCCGTATACCTTTTGTGCTGGTTTCCTCAGGCTCTCTGCCTGGAATGCAGACGTAGGGTCGCAACCTGGATCCTGCCGGGTAGAGGTATTTTACCGAATCGCTTTCTGATCCTTCGTTTATGTCTATGTCTATTCTTTCTGTGTCAACCTCTGTGAGGAAAAGATCCTTCTGGAATGATTTATCTGTTACTACACTGTCCTCCTCAGCTCCTTTCCTGTTGACATGCACCTCTTGTCCCCACGACTGTCCTGCCGAGCTGAGATCAGTGATTAGCGACTGGGAGCGGCGCATCCCTTTGCTGGGTAGCGTAACATTCCCCCATCTCTCTCCATCTTTTTTCTCCTCCTCCTCCTCTGGTTTGGCCTCATTAGACTCTGTCACACTTGATATCTCTGTCAGGAACAGATGCATCGGAGACTTCTTGGCTGCAACAACATGCTCTGTGTGAAGCTCAGTGTCTTCTCTCCAAATGGCCGGTAGAATAGTGTCGAGGCGGGACTGGGTCCTTTTCATTCCCCTGGAGAAGAGTTCTGCTGTGCCTGGGTCTGCGTCTTCAGATAGGCTGGAGTGAGTGACAGTCGTCCCGCTGCAGGGTCTTTCAGGGGACATGAAAGGGGAGTCGTCCTCGTCTGAGTATGTGGGACTTGAAGAAGACTGCCTGTCGATCTGGGTGTTCGATGGCTGTGGGCGAGGTGGGTTTTGATAAATAGGGCGCAAAGGGTTTTCTCTACGAATGGGAGAGTCAAAGTCTTTTGCCCGAGAGTATGAAGCCTCCTTGGAGGGGTGCAATGACGCTGCATGCCTGCTGTCGTTCTCAGACATGTCACAGGATAGTGGGTCTCTGCTGAATCTCTGCATCTGTGGCCTACTGTATCTCGAGTCTGTGTTGTAGCTTGGTACACATCGCTGAGGTTTGGAGTGAGGGGGGAGAGGAGGAGGGCCCATTTGAGGGTAAATCGGATGGTTTGATGGAGGAATGGAGGGGGAGAGGGAGGGGGAGGGTGGCAGAGCCTGTCGAGAGCGATGGAAATTGAGATGATCAAGGGTAGAAGGTGGGCAGGAGCCCGTGTGATGGGGGTCTGTCTCAATTTTTCCTCCGACAGTGTAGTGAGGCAGCCCTCTGTAGCCGAGCGGAGGGACGGGGAGAGGACGGGAGTGATGGTGGTTGGACGAAGACATGGACATGGAGCGAGGCTTGGGAGGGAGGAGCGGGGCTTGAAATGTTGCGGGGCATTTTTTATCTGCTCCGCTGCTCGTTTTTTTCTCTGCTTCGTCATCGTCCCCTAAATCCACCACGGAGAAGTCTGTCACTCGACTCGAAGTGTCTCTGAATTCTGCCACGCCTGTCTTTGGCACCTGGCGCTGCACCTCGCTGGAGCGGACCTTGTAGAGTGTCTTTTCACTCTTCTCGGAAGAACAATAAGAGACTCGCTCTTTCCCCAGCATTCCACTGCGAATCTCCACAAGCTCCACGTCTCCTGAGCAAACGGAATCAGACCGTAACGACGACTGTGCCTTTCCTTTAAGTGTCGGCGACTTGTCTTGGGGCGTGTGCTCCTCTAGTCTGATGTAGTACTCGCTGGCAAGGGATGGGCTGCGGGCACTGATCACTGGCACCACAGTGGGGGTGTCTAAACTCTGTCTGTGGTTATTGTTCACTGTTGGGATTTGCTGAGGAGGAGGAAGAGGTTTGTAGCCTCGTCTGGCGTGAGCCTTCTCCCAGAAGTACTCAAAGTTCAAGCCTTTGCTCGTTTCCGTAACGGTCAGGATGTCATCCAGTTCAGATGAGGACAGGGTGGTGCAGTTCCCCACAGGGTCCAACAGGGGGTAGGGGTTGTCTCTGCCTTCCCTGCCAAGCTCTCTGTTCCGGTGCCGCTCGTTTGCTGCAGCCTGAAAGGCAGGGGGACGGAGCAGATTCCAGCGTCTTTCAAACGATTCCTCGCTCTCCCCTCTTCGTCCTCTGCCCTCTACATGCTCCTCGTCTTCTTCGTCCTCTTCCCCAACACTCCTTCTTGCCAGTCCCCACTCAGCAGCCAGGAGGGAGGACAGGAGGAGAAATATTTCAGGTACGGAGGGTCGCTGTGATGGGGGAAGCCAGCAGGACTGCATGATCTCATACCTGATAAAATAAAACACATGTAAGTCAGATACAACAGATTTATATTAATTTATGTTAAAATGATACAACAAGTGAAAAGGTACAGACCAATAATCTGCATGAGAGAGTTTAAGTCTGGGCTGGGCCAGCGTGATCTGTCGCTCCCTGATGACGAAGGTCAGCACTTCTTCATCACTCAGGTGTTTGTGGGGCTGAGCACCAAACTCAAACAGCTCCCATATCACCACCCCCAATGACCTGTAGACCCAAACAAGAAATAATAGAACAATATCAACAAAGCGTTTCAAACTATGTAACACTTTTGACAAAAATCACAAACAAAGCCTGTCGTACAAATGAGACATACATTACATGTCAAAGTTGTAAACCAAAATCCTGCGTTGACAGTGAACCCTCCGAGTATGTGTATGACTCTCAGCTGCTTTCACACCAAATTCGAGCTCATTTTCTGTACAACCGACAAAGTTGTAGCCATTTTTGTGTTTGCCAAAGTAGACTAGCTGTGGTGGCCATCTTGAACCAGACTGACTCCAAAAGTTAAGCTTGTTGTAGATGTCCGTCAAACGGTTGCTTTCTGAGATTTTCAATTAACTTTGTTTAACAGTTTATTAGATATTTTGCTAACAGACAGACGAAGACACTGACAATTTCATGATTGCAAACAGCAGATGACAACCTGCCCTCAAGGGAAAAAGTTTTGACTATATTCTGCATAAAACAGTTAAAGGTCTTCCTAAAAGGTTTCCAGTTTACTGTGTAGTGATACAAGCCTTCTCTCTGACCTGGATTTACACCCTTTCACTGATTCTCTCAGTGGGACACTTTACCACTGTTTTATTTTAATAATTTGAATCAAAACACATTATTTCAGAAGAGACTTCCTTTTAATTTGAGTTAATTCAGAATTAATTAACAGAATAACTCTTGTCATTGTATGATCATGGTTTATGCTGTTACCAATGCTGGTCACTTCTTCATATGTGTCTAAAGTGAGAAATATGTCAAGTTGAACTTTTCAGATTTGTTTTAGAAATGTTAACACGTGAATCAAAGCCTAATCAAGTTATCTTATAACTGGCGACTGGTTTCTATATTTTCTTAAAACAATCTTTCTCTCCTGTCCTGAACGACCTTCACACTTTCTGACTCTCTCTCACTGGGTAAACAAACCAATGAGGGAACAGAACGTAACTGGGTCAAACTCCCGTCCTAAGGTTACACTTCCTGCTTGATCCTTCAGTTTGCGGGTGAAACTGAACTATGAGGTTTCATCTAAGAGCTGATTGACCGTCTGTCAAAACGCCAATGACACGTCATCAGTTGACGACTTATAGCAGCGCTAGCTATAAGTCCGCTCCAAGCTTAAAAAGCTCTACTTTAAGGAAATTCCTTCGAGGAATCTTTTATCTTGAAAAACCAAACCGGAACTGAGGTCGCTACTTCGGTAGGTCGACGCGGAGCTCATTGGAGCCGCTGAAAAGTGAACGCTGAAGACTGAGTAAACGTGAGCCGGACGAACGGTCCGTGTATGTTGAGGCTAACCTATTTTACCTGAGTCGGGGATGAAGAGTCTTCACAAAGGTAAAGAGTTGTTGTTCATCGCGGGCGAGAGTCTAGCTGAAGCCGATGAAGAGTGTGCTGAATTTCTGGTTGAAATATCTCAAGATAGTTCACCCCTCAGCTTCCCTCCATTCTCTTATTTCTCCTAACTCTGAAACTTTCTTTTTATCTT
Source organism: Garcialebias charrua (assembly GCA_038048925.1). Classification (NCBI taxonomy): domain Eukaryota; kingdom Metazoa; phylum Chordata; class Actinopteri; order Cyprinodontiformes; family Rivulidae; genus Garcialebias; species Garcialebias charrua. Next base: position 21,527 of record JBBPBX010002383.1, on the reverse strand, counting down.
CTCCTAAGCCAGTAACAAACTTTAAGTTAAACGTGCCTGCAGAAATAAGTAAATATGTCATCTTATTACTTGTCTGTTGTTCCAAAATTGAATCTGTCGAGAGTTAATACCCTGATGCATGCTCAATAAGATGTCGAGAGTTAAGTTACCGGTATATGAAAATTGATCAGACAAATCCATTGTACTTGTTGATGAAATTTTATGATTCTGTTAAATAAATTATTCATCTCCTGGTGAATCAACATAAGTTAACGTTTCCTGTCAATTACATCTTGCCTAGTCACAATTTATTCGGTTTAAATCCTGAAAAAGAGAGAACTTGTTTAATGTTTGATGCTAAGATTATTTCAGGTGTAAACCTGATCATTCTTACATTTGGTATTGTACAGTCAGTAAAACTGATCAGTGCATAATCCATTACAACTGCAACAACTAAAAAAAAGATCATGTAGTCATGCTCAGTTCAAGTTCTAACTTCAGGCCTGTCTCCAGACTCCTATTTGTTTCTAAACTTCTAGAGAAAATAGTTGAGTCCCAGTTGAAGTACTTCCTAGAGGATCACGCTATCCCCGAGCTTTTCCAATCTGGCTTCAAATCTCTCCACAGCACTGAGACTGCCCTACTGAAGGTTTTTAACGACATCTTCCTATCCACAGACACTGGTGACTCTGTGCTGCTTGTCCTATTGGACCTCACATCCGCTTTCGACACCATCGACCATGAGATCCTCATTGCTAGGTTGGAGCAGTGGGTGGGCATCACAGGGTCAGCCCTAAATTGGTTCAGATCCTACCTCTCTGACAGGTCCTTTTGTGTTTCCATCAATGATTTTAGTTCTGCAGTGGCGGCTCTTAAATGGGGGGTTCCGCAGGGGTCCATCCTGGGTCCTCTCTTATTCTCCTTATACCTGCTGCCACTTGGTGCTATTTTCCGGAAACACAACATACCCTTCCACTTCTATGCCAATGACTGTCAAATTTACTTCCCCCTAAGACACAATGGTACATGCTCTATTCAACCTCTGCTCGACTGCCTGGCTGACATCAGGGACTGGATGGCTTTAAATTTCTTAAGTTTGAAGCCATATTGTTCCTTCCCAATGACACAACCTCGAACCACTGCATCGACCTTTCTGCTCTACCCCTGTCTGAAAAACAAAAAGTCACAAATCTGGGAGTGATAATGGATCCTTCCATGAAACTCAACAGTCATGTAAATATGATCGTTAAATCCTTTTTTTTCCAAGCTGAGGCGACTGTCTAAGCTGAAGCCCATATTATCAAAAAATAACCTGGAGACAGTAATTCACGCATTTATTACATCTAGACTTGATTACTGCAATTCACTTCTGCTTGGCGTCAGTCAGGCCACCATTGCACGATTACAACTGGTTCAGAACGCAGCAGCCCGATTTTTAACTAGTACACGCAAAACAGAGCACATTACACCAGTCTTGGCCTCCCTGCACTGGCTACCGGTTCATCTTAGAGTCCAGTTCAAAATTCTCCTGTATGTCTACAAATCACTGAACAGTCTCGCCCCCGCCTATCTCTCGGATTTGATACACCCATATGTCCCACCACGTGCTTTGAGGTCAGAGGACCAGGTACTTTTAAGAGTTCCAGTAACTCGCCTTAAGCGCAGAGGTGACAGGGCGTTCTCTGTAGCAGGCCCAAGACTCTGGAACGAGTTACCGCTGCTCGTCAAACAGGCCCCCTCCCTCTCAGTTTTCAAATCCCGTTTAAAGACCCACTACTATTCTGTTGCTTTCAACACCAGCTGATTTGTATTTGATCGTTTTATTTATGATCTGCAATGTTTTTATGTCTTTCGTTTTGTACTTCATTGTGTGTGTTGCCTGTTGTTTGTTTGTTTGTTCAGCACTTTGGTTTGGCCTTGTTCCTGTTTAAAGTGCTTTATAATTAAAATGGTATGGTATGGTAAGTGGCTCAGTGAAAGCATTAAAGCCGATCACTGTTGAAGTAATTTGAGCAAGAGCACACTGGAAACCAACAACAACAAAAAACAGTTCACTAAATTAATGTTTTCTTCATGACTTTGTCACCTTATGCTTGAATTAGTGTTTCTGCAGCGTTGAAACCTACCAGACGTTGCTGGTCTTCGTTTGGTCGGTAACAATGAGAGAGCCTCTGTACTCCTCCAGGAGCTCAGGAGCAATCCATCGCAGAGGGATCCACAACTTGTCTGAAGTCAGGTAATAATCCTCCTGCAGAGAAACATAAAATAAAATGTGAAGGACAACAAGCAGACTTTCTGTTTAGGTTGATATTTGGATGCGTACGAGCTCAGGCACCTTATAGTGATTGTGTGAGAGACCGTAGTCACCTATCCTGACAGTGAGGTCTGACGTCAGGAGGCAGTTCCTTAAAGCCAAGTCACTGTGGGGGGAAAATCCACACATTGTTAAGCTGGTTGAAATGTACGAGTTGTGTTTAATGATCTTAATGAAAACCAATGAAGTGAAACTCATAACCGACCTGTGGATGTAGTTGTTTTCATGAAGGTGCAGCAGACCCGAGGTGATCTCAAAGGCCATTCTCTGAAGAGTCAACAGGTCCCTGGTTGGCAGGTCTGGGGTCATCCCATCTGACTTTCGCTGGGCTCGAAGATACCTCTTCAGGTCACCCTGAGTTGTACATCCCAGCAATAAAGCAGTTATTTCTCTTTATGTTTAAATAAAGGTTGAATCAACCCCAGACTGGCCGTCAAAATGTGTTTTTTGTGCGTTCGTTGTAAAGCAAAGCTAAATCTTTCTGCACCATTCACAGGCAAACTATTTATTTATGACTTCTGCAGTAAATGCATCCCTTTTTAGGTATTTTCCACCAAAGAGCATCAAAATAGTTGGGGAATTTATAATTAGCTTTAGGGATGTACAATATTATAGGCGTGGAATTGTTATCGGCCGATATTAGTGATGAAGTTAAATATCGGACATCGGCCATTCCATCAAAAAAACTCAACAATATAAAGGGCGGTGTTTATAGTAATCCCTCGCTACTTCACGGTTTGTTTCTTGTGGACTCGCTCTACTGTATCACGTTTTTTCAAAATAAGACTAGACACTACACATAATGACTGATTCATGGATGAGCCGCACGATCGGCATGGAGTTTTTATTTAAAATAAATTATTTTAAGGTATTTACCACCTGCTGCACCTTTGTGCAACCCACACTGCAGGATAAACTTCCTGCTGCGCCTGAGCAGCTGTTCTCTGTGAAAAACGTGCGAAGTGGGCGTGGCCAAGAGCACTTGCAGGTGGCAAAGAGCAGCAGAGAAGGGAGCTGAAATCATGACATTCTGCGCTCTTTTAGAGCGTTTAGAAACATTGTTTAGAATATTGCAAGAATGTGGGAAGAGTTTAAAAACACCTTTAAATATATACTAAAATAAACTACTTACTACTTGTACTACTATTCGCTGTTTTTCACCTATCGTGGGTCTTCAGGGTACGGATCCCCTGCAATATATGAGGGACTACTGTGTAATATATATATATATATATATATATATATATATATATATATATATATATATATATATATATATATATATATATATATATATATATATATTAGGGGTGTAACGATACACAAAACTCACGAGACGAGACGAGAAAATCACAGATCTCGCGAGAACGAGACGAGATTTTAACATTAGTTCAAGAAAACTTCAAAGATCGGTTTTATGCCGCAAAAAGGCTTTTATTCTGTTTTAACATGTATTACAAACCCAACTGATGTCTTCATTTTACTGATTGAATCTCCTTAGACCTTAGAACGTTCAACTTTGTTTAAAAAAATAGATATTCACGCAGGACTTTCCAAAACTGACTCTGCAGCCGTCACTCACCAGTGTTGCCAGATTGGGCGGTTCACCGCGATTTTCCTTCTGACTTTTGCGGGTAGAGATTGCTTTGGGTGGGTGGGACTCTATCTGGCAACACCGGTCACACCGGTGTTTACACGCGTGTCTTTACATTCGGGGCAGCGTCGGGACCCTCCATCAATGTAGAGGCGTCTGCGGCACCCTCCATCAGTAGTTGGGGCGTCTTCTATAGCAACTTCATCCGGCGAAGCCATGCTGTCCGTGACGCTGACTTGCTAGGGGCTCTGCTAGCATTAGCATTAGCATCTCGCGAGACAACGTTACCTCTCAACGAGAGATATCGCGGGAGTTTAATATCGCGAGATCTCGTACAACGAGATCTCGTTACATGCCTAATATATATATATATATATATATATATATATATATATATATATACATACATATATATATATATATATATATATATATATATA